>VUQG01012761.1:60076-70181 GCA_015106755.1 Etia nguti
CGGTTTTTTTTTTCCCCCCCCCCCCCTCATCCATCCCAAAATTTCTCGGGGTGTAATTGTTAGCTGTAAATGAAACATCTGTTTGGCTGTGGCGCTGCGGTCAAAGACAAATGTGAATCGATAAATGTCCGAGACCAGAGTTTCTGTCAGAAATCCAAAGAGAGACGCAAAACCTTTGCACTAACTCTGCAGTTTGGGATTATTTTTAATGCCAGTTCTGCAAAAAAAGATGCAACCTCAAAAATAAAAAGCCCGGTTCTTAATTCACTGGCTCACACATAACCAGATCGTATGCAAATCCTAGAAAGGTGTAGCAGAGGTGATAGAAGGTTGTCTGACAACAAGTGAGATGCCTCTTGTCTGTGGAGGCCTTTGCGACGTGCTACTGTTGAAAATGGCACTAAAATATGGAGCGCTAATTTAAGGCTTAACACATTTCAGTGTCTAATTTTCCTATTGCTACACTTTACAATCAAGAGAATGCAGATATGTATTTTACACACACCCCTTTGGGGGATTAATCAGTATTTTCTCACCTACTCTATAGGAAGGGCAGCTGGGTTTAACATTAGATATGCAAAATAGACTCTGTTCTATATATTCCACACCCAAGAACGTCTTTCTAGGCAAAGGAAAAGGTCACATGGGAAAAGTTGATGATACACAACCGGACTGAAGGATCATAAAAGAGACAACAGTCTCTTTTATTCCTGTCAACATGGAGCACAAGTTTGAGCAACAAATTTTTAAAAAACAAAAAAACAATGTTATGAACGCACCTGCTGAAGAAAACAAGACAGTGTGGGAGCAAGGCTAAGAGCACTTGCAGAGCTCTTATCCTTAAGAGGGAATCTGTGAGAGCTATCATGGATTTTTCTTTACAGGGAGCAAGAACTAATACTGAAACACTAAATCACAACGACTTCTATACAGCTCACCAAAACAGAGAGAAACACCCGCCCTCCCAGTATTTTCTTTCAAACCTTCTCCAGCCGCCGTCCACATCTCACATCTCTAATGCATGAGTTCATCGCCAGGCATTGTGGAGGGCTCCAGCATCAACCAACAAAGTGTTCAATAAAATATGGCGGCATGGCGTTCAAAGCCATGCTAAACGCACCTGACATTGGGGGAGTGAGAGCAGGACGTGCAGCTCTTGTCAGATGGGGAGAAAAGAGTGAGGCTGCACATGAGAGAAGCCGAGAAGAAAAGTGCTGGGAGGAATATTGTAACTTTCAGATCTGAACACTTCCACCGTGGCTCGGGATCCGCGATGGTGCGCTCGCGGCCTGCGCAAATCGTGCCTGTGCGTGCGTTTGAGTGAGTCCACTTGTGTGTTTGGGTTTTGAATAGTGTGTGGTGTGATTTAACGCAGCAGTTAAATTCCACACTGATTAGTTTTGTCATTAATAAGATGCACGATGGTTCTTACTAGAGTTAAGTTTACTTAAATGGAATGTGATACTTAAGAATGAAGGACCAACTCAAATTTAGTGGAACAGATGTTTAATTCACATTTAATTGCACTTTGTGAAATGCATTTAATATCTTGTAGAGGGTTGAATGAGAAGACATTGTCTTTGTAACTACAGCTAGCTGTTGACGCTGAAAAACTCCCTAAAATTGCAGTTCTTTGAATGGCCACATGGGGTAGGCTTTGATATGACCTTGATCCCCATTGCCCCCCATGGCCTCTGTAGTGAGTATTGGTCACAACTGTACAGGTATTTTGTGCATCACTGCTTTAAGTAAAAAGTGGGTGTTGAGTCATATGTCCTACTACTACGAGTCCCTCAACTGGACCTTTTGACTATGCTTGTGATGTTGGTGCCATATTGTCTGAGAAATAGTATCTTATCTGTTGTATTAAAAGCCTATTCAAGAAGTTTGGGTTGCACTTTTTACCTAATTTCATTTTACTTAATTTCATTTTACTTGCACGAGTTTCAGATACATTTTAGTCCTAGTACTGAGTTAGATCCCCTTTTGTGTTCACAGCTGCCTCAGGTCTCAACAAGATGCTGGAAACATTCCTCAGAGATTGTGGTCCATATTGACATGACAGCATCACGCAGTCACTGCAGATTTGTCGGCTGCACATCCATGAAGTGAATCTCCTGTTCCACCACATCCCAAAGGTGCTCTACTGCAGCAGTCCCCAACCTTTTATGCGCCACCTTTTATGCGTCACGGAAAAATACAACAAAATAAAACCAGTACCGGTACCAAAAAAAAGAAGATTTATTCATAACACACGGGAAAAGACCCAGGGAAACCGAGTTAACAATAAAAATGATGAAAAAATAGCGATAAAAACCGATAAAAACCCTGAAAACCATAAACTTCACACCCGAGCCTCAACTCTCAACTCAGCTACTCATGGACCAGTACCGGTCTGTGGACAGGGGGTTGGGGACCGCTGCTCTAATGCATTGAGATCTGGTGTCGATAGAGGCCATTTGACTACAGTGAACTCATTATCATGTTCAAGAAATCAGTTTGAGATGATCTGAGCTTTGTGACATGGTGTTTTATCCTGCTGTAAGCAGCCATCAGAAGTTGGGTACACTGTGGTCATAAGGGAATGTGCAATGCCAGCAACAATGCTCAAGTAGGCTGTGGTTGATACAAGGCAGGATGGATTCATGCTTTCATGTTATTCATGCTAAATTCTGACCCTACTGTATGAATACTGCAGCAGAAATTGAGAAGCAACAGAACAAGCAACAGACCACACTGGAGTGGCACCCAGTGTAGTCTCCTGCTGCTGTAGCCCATCTGCTTCAAGCCTCAACATGTTGCCCAATCAAAAATGCTCCTCTGCATACTTAAGATCTAACAAGTTGTTATTTGAGTTAGTGTCACCTTCCTCTTAGCTTGAAGGTGTCTGGGCCTTCACCTCTGACCTGTAGCATTAACTAGCATTTTCACACAGAGAACTACTGCTCACTGGATATGAATTTTTTGGACCATTCAGCCCAGTCCATCTGGCAATAACAACAACCACGCCACGTTCAAAGTCACTTGAATCACCTTCCCTTCCCTATTCTGATGCTCGGTTTGAACTCAAGCAGTTTAAATAAACCTGGTCTATGAGTTACTACCATGTGGCCAGCTAATTAGATATTTGCATTAAGCAGAGATTAAGCAGCTGAGCAGGTGTACCTGGTTAGCACCCTGCTAGTCAAGTTAGTTACCTGAAAATGTAGCACACAAATGTTTTGTGCAAATACAAAAAAGTATTTCAGTATTCTGAAACTGAAGCTTCCAAACAAGAGTTCATGAACTAGCGGGTGAAGCCACAGTGGCTACAGCCAACATTTTTATCCACTCTACGCTGGACACAGGGATTCCCCCCCATATTTAACAAATGATTCTGGGATTAAAAAAATTTTCCTGCCTTACAAATGTTACAAATGATGTACTAAAACCCGACTTTGATTTTGTGTACACAGTAATATAACAAGATAATAACAAACTCGCTGAAAAACAAACTTTCATACTTTCGGTGCTGCTTAATGATGCCCACCTGCTTTTTGACACCATTTGTTTGTAAGAAATCTTTTGTGTTGCTCTGAGAGCGAGTGAGGGAGTGAGCCAGTGCGGGATAGAGAGACGGCGAGAATGGGGGAGACTGAGCACAGCAGACTGTGTGGCCAATGATGTCTGCAGATCATCATGTATCATAATTACCCACAGTCAAAATTAGAGCAGGGATGTTGAAATTTCCATCATGTCTGTTTTCTTTGGGCCTCGTGCACCTAATCACCTCCAACGGAATGCGGCTGTCAATCATCGCATGACTCCTGTCCTCAATCCATAATTCCAGGAGTCCCTTGAGTGGCGCTGCCTGCTGGACCGAGCTGCAGAGAATGTGTGCACACATGCAAAGACTCACACACACACACTTGACTGCATGCACACAAAGGTACAAGTGCTTTCAGGGATTCATACACACACACACATGCAAAGATCAGCAAAATTAGTTAAGAAAAAGAAGCTGAAAGAAAGCAGCCAAATGAAATAAATAAATAAATAGATAAATAAAATACAAGCTGGTGTTCTCATAAATTTTAGATGACAGGCTTATATTGATTGGGCTGTGTTTGAAACTAAACAAGTTATATCCATAGCCCAGAGCACTGAACATGCACTCCGTAATAATTATTTATGATATATTTGGAGAAGGGGCCAGTGATGTTTTGCCATAATAAGCTGGAGCAGACTACAGACTGTAATCACTTGGGCTATCCTTCAGCACCGAACACCAAGGCCAGATGGAAGCTCACGTTATGAGAAATACAAAACTTCTATTTTCTTAGGAGCCCAGAGAAATAATCAAAATTGTCTTCCCTTATGAGTAGTTTGGCGTTCAAGTCAAACTGTATTCACTAAGGATGAGATGAAAGGAGAACTTACAAATGATAGGGAGTAATCACATGATTGATATTACTTGACATGAATTTTAATCTATAGGAGCGATCTTGACTCGTGTTCTTAGTCACTTCAAAGAAGAATATCAACAGTAGATCAAATGCTTAACCAGGCACCACCCCTACATAACTATTGCCACATTAAAATGAAAATAGAGCTACAGCTATGTTAACAGAGGCCCTGAAAAAGAATACTAAATGGATGATAACCCTATTTAGTTAGCTCCATGTCACCCAGTAGCTCATAACATCCTGATATAATAGACGGTACGGTGATAAAATCAGCCCGCGTCCCATACGATATCTAAATCTGATTTGCAAAGTGGTCAGATTGTATTTTGTGCACACGTGCATGAGCTTGTGTGCTGAGAAGCCCAAAGAAGATGAGACAGGGACCTGTAGGTGACAGGTGAAGCACTTCACATTTAACAGGCTTACACTCCAGTGTGTCTGTACATACAAACAAGGCGTAAGTAGCTTGGAAATCAATGGCCTCTACAAGGGGAGATAGCATTTCCAACCCCCTCTTCTCTCATTCATGTCTGGTCAGTGAGAGCTTAGACACTGCTAATCCATGTTTAATATCAAGGAACTTGTGGCGTACAAGAAGGGAGAGACAAAAACACGGAGCACTCCGATTTCCAATTTGGAATGAATAAAAAATTGAACACTAATCAGGGATTGTTGTTTACGTAGCTGTGATCTCTAACTCGATGTGTGATGGTGTTTTCCCGCGGGGCCTTGGTGTCTATGAATGTTTGTGTACACATATGTGTGTGTGTGTCTAAATTACACTGGGCCGTTTGGCTCTGTTTGTTGAGCAGTTTCTTCCATCCAAATACTGTCACACCACAGATCGCTCTCCCATGTATGAAAACACAGATGGTGTTTGTCTAGCAAGAAATTAGCCACAGAAGCAATGTAATTTCCTGGGTCATTCTCTTGATGTGAGATGTCCTAATTAGCTCGAACAACTTTTGGACTACTCAACAGACAATGTTTTCCATATGTGGAAAGCCTGCAGACCTCCACCAAAGCTGAAAATTCAGAAAGATTAGTTTGCATTATGCTTGTGAGACCATATATAGTCTTTCTTCATTTTTTGTCTTATATCTTATATATTTCTAAAGGTATCTCAGATGACTTGGCAAAGAATCAATTTTAAACCGTCTTTTTTTAATAGCAGCCTGTCAAAAAACACTTAATTTGTTTCCATTTTTGAATGTGTACGTGAATGTCATATCCTTAAAAAAATAAGAAATACGGAACAACCCAGCAAAGACCTGACACATTACCTGAGAGATGCATCTGACCCTTCAGTTGATACATCAACAGTTCACTGCAGTCTCATCAGATATCGCAGAGTGGATGTCAAGAAGTTATTCTTCAAAAGAATGGAAACAGGTAGAAAAGGCTAAAGTATGTTAAATTACACAAGAAATGGACTGAAAGTGACATCAGTGATGGGTCTTATGGAGTGACAAATCCAAATTTTTTAGTTAAGCTCATGATCAATATGTTCAGAGTGAGGTACATCAGACTTCTGTAAAACACGGTGGAGGCTCTGTCATGGTTTGGGGCTGTTGTTGGGGATCTTGTCCAAAGTAATATAACTATAAACACAGAAATGTACAGTGACATTTTGATGCATAATGCAATGCCATCTAACAAGCATCTGACTGGCAAAAATGTAATATTTCACCATGGCAACGATGCAGTAAAAGCTTACCTGAAGAGAAAAACACATGGATTGGCCTCCCCAGAACCAGGACCTCAATATTACTGATGCAGTGTGGGATCATCTCAACAGAGGACTGAACAAAAGGCAGCCACCATCCAAAGAAGAGCTTTGAATGTCCTTCAGGAAGTCTGGAGAACTATTCCTGAAGACTACATAAAGAAATTACAAGAAAGCTTCCTATGAGAGTTCAGGCTGCATTGAAGAAATATGCAGCCTGAAGAAAAATACTGAAGTTAATTGTACAGTTTTTGCCTTATATACTATTTTTCCATGTATGTTTGAATGCTTAAATACATTTCCACACCTATTTCCCATTTTCCTAGCAAAATATTTTTAAAATGCAGAGTGGCTCAAAGAGTTTTGCACAGTACTGTATAACCATCTTTCAGTCTTAGCATTTGAAAATGTAAAATTCTACACAACTGCAAAACAAACAAAGAAAAACATACATACAACGAGCAAGTTATGCTAGGCCACACATACAAACACACACACTCAAACTCACAAGAGAGAGCTGGGGGAGGATCCTGCAGAGGTCAGCAAAGCAACACCAAATGATCAAAGCCTTTGACTTCACACGAGAGTGTGCATGAGTGTGTGCAAGTTTTTGTGTGGTTGTTACAAGTGAGACAATTTCTCTCAGCAGAAGTGCTGTCCATGTGAGTCAAATCAGTCGGCCATAGCAGGATAATGGACTCCTCCAGTTGACACAACAAATCTCACTTTCTACCGTTTCTTTATTAAGTGTTTGTCACATCTGCCCCCACCTGCTATCATAGGAGCAGAAACTAAAAAGCTAAAATTATCAACTTCAGCTCAAAGCAGCAGTGAGATTTCCTTTGTTAATTAATTCCATGCCTGCCATTCTCGTAAACTCTGGATTTCTAACACATACATGTGTATCGCATATATGAAAAAAAAAAAAAACATGAAAGGTTGTGTTGCTGATGGGAAGGCAGTAGTTGCTGGTGGATGAGGGGTGGGGGTTGAAAGTATATTCTTTTTCCTCCGCCTTTCCTCTGGTTTTAATTGCGAGGTGCAAAAGTGAAATGGCTGTGCTACATGATAGTGTTACAGGAAACAGGGGTGTCAATGAGTGAAGGAGGTGGTGGAGAGAGGGGGATGAAGAGGTGGAAAGGGGAAGACGGGCAGACAGCAGAGAGGTAGATCGGCGTTGGGAGGTGGGGTGGACCGGGGTCGAGTGTGGATGATGTGTGTGTGTGTGTGTGGGGAGGTGACAGACAGCACAGCGAGTCCACAAGGTGCTCTCCAAGGAGCAATAGATAAAGATTCTCTGGGGAAATTTCTCTCATTAGTCCTTAGACACAGTTCAGTAATTCAGCCGTGTCAGGTTACTGTTTGTCATGAGACCAAAAGAAAAAAATATCAGGGTAAGAAATGAATTGAAAAGCATCATTTCACTTTCTTTATTTGGATATGCCACCTTAAAAGAAAAAAAAAGGATTTAAACTCCCGTCATCAACTGTAGTCATTATTCTAAGGAACTCCTTGTAGATAGTCATCACCCCCCTGCTCTGCTGATAAGCCAACTTTCATGATTAAATGAATTAACACTGTCTTTGTTGGAGTATTTTAAACCCGATGGCAGCAATACAGTTTGTACCCAAAGCAGGCTACAGCAGGATATATGTGTCGCCAAACTGTGCTGGTTACCATTTCAGCAGAATGAGCACGATCATGAGCTGGATTCAAAGAAAGAGCCGTGATGGCGACACCAGAGAGACAGCCAGAGCAAGAAAACACCCCCGCTCTAAACGGCCCAACATATTAATCTTACCACCAAACACAGCGTTGCAGTTATCTCCTCTGTACAACAGCTTCCCCAGGAACAAAAGGAGCTCTCCCTCAAACAGAGTTGCAAGTTTTGGACATTTTTATTACACAGTTAGTGGTATCAATTTTGAGCAACAAAAGGAGCCCCCCCGCCCCAACCACCACCACCCTGCTTGTGTGTCACCTCTGAGACAAAGCTAAACCAAGACAAATGAATTCCTTGGAATGTGATTGTTAAAAATGTGTGTGTGTGTGTGTGTGAACGAGAGAGAGAAAGGACCCATTTTTTTCCACACACATCGCCTTGACACAACAGCAGACGTACAACAAATGTGCCCTTTTGGTGACAGAGACAGACACACCGCTGTGTGACAGTCTGTAGCCTCAGAATGTATGAGGGAAAACTCTATTCTCATATCTACTTCATTATATTTTCAGCATTGTAATCGATAATCGCGGTCGCCTACCTGCCTGCCTTTTTCTCCTTTTTCCCTCTACTTCTGTCTGGGATTTAATGAATAATAGAAACATCATGAAATTCATTTTCCATATTTCGAAAAACCTGTGAGGCCTTGGAATCTGAGAATAGATGCTAGCAGCCGTTGGCCTCTGTCACCCTCTCCAGCTTCCTGTTACACTTCGGCCCTCTGCATGCCTAAGCGAGAAGGCCACGGCCTTTTACTCAGTTGTCAGATGGAAATGGGAGACTCTTTCTCTCGGTAATTGCTCCTCTGTGTCTGTATCATCTTTACCAACGAGGAAAAAAGAGAGAAAGCAAAGACGTGAGGAAGCATGGGAGGCCTATTCCCCCCCCCCCACCTCTGTTATAATACTATCAACCTCAGCAGTCTATTATACCTGCAGCAGGTCCTCATTTCATTCATTATCTTCATGGGTTAAAGGTCAGTCCATAGCCATCCCGAGTGGTCATTTAACTCTTCTTAACACAACAAAGAATGCAGATGACATCGCTGTTGCATAAAAAGGTTGTGCACAGTGCAACCCAGAGAGGTCTCTGATGGCTAACTCATTGCATATATATAAATATATATATATATATATTTATTTTTTTTTAAGGGGAGAAATAAGCATTTCAGTGTTGGCGCTCCCCTCCATCTGCTGGAATGACCAGCGGTTCGCCTCTCTCTGTGTGTGGTGAGAATAACAGTTCAGCCTTGTGGTGACCTTGGATATATCCTGGGCCAGTGGTGTTTTAATACAAGCCCAGCTCCCTACTTTATGGATGCCTCTGTATTATTAATACCATGAGAAATGAGAGGCGAGAGGTGAGAGACTGCGGGTTGGGTTTATGGATACTGTAGTGCCCGGCAGCGTAGCCGGGGCATAGGAGTAGAAGAAGGCTGAGTAGTGAAATAATTCTGAAACCACATAAACTTTACCTGAATAACAGAGGGACTGCTTGACGCTCAGGGCCACACACCAACAACAAATTAACAAGGGTTCATTTTTAATGCATTTTTATCGCTCTCTTGGGATTAACATACCACTAATATATCACATCCTTCCTTTCCAAATCCTAGTGCCAACGTCAAGTTTAATAAAAAACTGGAATGGCCTGTAAATGTAATTTGGCGAGTGGGCAAAAACACCGATGTTCTTCAAGCATTGTACCTATAACCTCTGGACTCGAAAAAAGCCCACAAAATAGAATTATTACACCGCAAGTAGTCGAGCTGGAGTCAGTCATGCGCTGCTGAAAGTCCTGCTTCTGTCTGTGATGGCACATTGATCAACTGTATGTCCTCAGGCGCAGCTGGGCTAGCCAAGCAGAAGCAGCAAGAGCACATAAAACACTTTTAACCAAACTGCAGGGCAAAAAATCAGGCTGAGGATAAGCTCCTTTCAGAGCGAAAGGCAGAGTTTGGTGTGCGATTCTCTCAGTGTTTGGTCAACACTGTGTGGATGTGTGACAATGTGTTTGAGCTGGCGGGTAGCTGTGTCACAGAACCTCTGGGCCTCTCTCGGAAACAAAGTCTTTGAAAGTGGGACAACCCCCTGCCAAATGTACGACACGCACACACACACACACACACACACACACACACACACACACAAACCTAATTTAGAGCAGCACAAAGTCAGCAGAAAGTCGCATGTGTTACAAGATGAACAACAA
>VUQG01012761.1:70201-90225 GCA_015106755.1 Etia nguti
TCACATCTTTCAGACATTAAATAAAAGTAAAACCATCATATCAGTTTAAAAATAAAAACAACGCCCCCCCTCAAACACACACACACACACACACACACACACACACACACACACAAACCTAATTTAGAGCAGCACAAAGTCAGCAGAAAGTCGCATGTGTTACAAGATGAACAACAAATGAATCTTCCCATTGGCTATCATTTGCTCGGTATTCATCACAAAAAACAGTGACATGCATCACAAACCCCGGACAAAGTATACAAAAGCGGATATGTAAAGTTTGTGTGTGCGTGTGTGCACAAGACAGCTATGAAACAGAGAAAGATGTAAAACTGTACGAGATTATGACTTCTCCCTTCATTTGAATCTGCGCTCAAGTTGAATAAAGCTATTTATAGAAGTGGCTTTTGAGCCACACTGAGAATTATGTAAATTCAAATAACATATTCTTTATATCAGAGTGAAAATAATGAAGGCCCTATAATGTGTTTCTTGTAACAATGAATAAGTTTGAGGAAATTTTCTTCAGACCCTGATCTTGCAGAACAATGTCTTGTTCATGGACAATTAAGACAAAGAGCAATGGGGGTTCTGCTGGGACGAGGCGATGAGCATAAATGTCCTTTATGGGCTATTGTCCCCTTTTTATGATAGTTTAGCTGGCTCGACCTTAAAGACGAAAAAAAAAAAATCTTCGAAATCCCCCCCTTCCCCCATCATGTCTATGATTTTCAATCATTCTTCATTTTCATTTCATTTTCCTTCCACAGCTGAAGGAAAAACAGCATCTTGGTTTGCTATTTATGGAGTTTAGCTGCTTGTGTTTTTCACGTGCTTTGGAGTTTTCTTGGTTTCTTGTTTAGGTTTTATGTTCATTTACATTTACTGCCACACTCTGCTTTCATTTCTCACTTTACTTACCAGACATTATTTATTTTCCTCCACTTCCTTCTGTTGTTCATCTAGGTTGCTGAATTTCCTTCTTCCAGTTCTTGTTATCCACTTCCTGTTTTACTTTGGGAGTTGTTTGTCTTTCATCAACCAATTGTGTTTATTTAGTCAGCTTTTTTTGCCTACCTGTTTTGTTTCATTGTGTTATTCCCTGTATGCTCTCGTGACTATTCAGATTCCTTTTGTTGGACATTTTTTGCCTGCTTTCTCTACAGCTGACGCAGTTTGCAGTTTTGCAGTTTTGCAGTTTTCGTATATATAGACTATATGTGCTGTCTCTCGAGTCGCCCTTCATTTCTTTATGGAAAAAAAAGAATAGGTGGAGCGATTTGTTGAAATATGTGCAAACATAAATGGCAATACAGAACATAAGGAAAAACTGAGTTTGTACGTTTCTAACAAGCCTGAAAGTCGATATTTTATAATTCCACCTTTAATGTGGAACACAGCCTGAACTTCCTTAAAAATGGCTTTATGAAAGCTATCCATCTGTTGAACATTCAGCCAACACTAGATGGATCAACTGAAGGCTATTTTACTATTTTATGCCTGTCAAACTGTTATCTTTGGCTGTTTTTCATAGATTCAATCAAAGAAATGGGAACAACTTGTGTGCATAAAGTGTATAAAGATTGCCTCTGCTAAATTGTCTTTTGTGTGTAGACACAACACTGCTTCATGAATGAAAAAGCAGTCAAAGGCCAAAGAAAAATTTTGAAAGACCTTCAGAAAACCTGGAAAACTACTCCTGAAGACCACTTCAACAATTAAGGAATAATTTAATACGGAATGCGTCATAATGTAAATGTATAAAAGTCAATCAATCGTATTTAGTGATTACATTTATTAGAACTTTTGCCGAACACAAAGAGACGTTTTTGTGTTTTAATAGCTGTCATTTAAACTATAACGATTACTTGCATTTAGTATAAAGAAATACAGATAACGCTTGTATTAACTGTCAAATGTAAATGCCTTCTAACATTTAAAAAAATAAGAAGCCAGGATTTGCTCCTCGTGAAACTGAAGGTGTGTGTTTTAGTGTATTTAGAGAAGAGATGAAAAGGTTAATAAAGATGCAGAACCAAGGATGACAGGGGCCCAGCATACGTCTGAGAAGCTGGAGAAAAAAAAACAAGACGCTCCTTTCTCTCCTCTCGTGCTATCTTAGATACTACCGTGCCCCTTTTTCTGCATTTTAAACCGCCACATTGTCTTCCTCTCACTGTCTCGGGAAGCCAAGTGACCTCTGAAGGCCCTCGCAGTCATCAATCCTCCTCAAATGCTAGTTAATTAACAAAAGCACAGTTTAGGCTTTGCTAAATAGCTAGATACTGTAATCAAAGTGTGAGATCTGACAGGCTGTGATACAAGCTGCTAAGCAAAGGAAACCACTTGCTGGCTCGGGACTGGAGAGGAGGAAAAAAATAATTACGTTCAGCCTGACCAGTCTGGGATGTGTATGTGCAAGTGTTGTGTGTGACAAAGAGGGGGGCTGGAGAACAGAAAGACTGGGGTCAAATCAATTGTTGGCTGTTTGGTAGAGAGAGAGAGGCTGCGAGAGAATTAAAAAGAGAGAAAGTCATGCTGACCAACAACCAAAAAGACAAAAAAAAAAAAAAAAGGAAGGAAGGTGGGGGGCATAGTGTGACCTTTCCCTCTGGCCCCTCCTTACACATCTCCAAATTGCTCCTATTGACAATCAACACCTTGAAAGGGTTACAGGGGACATTCAAAATCATTCTTTCATCAGCTTCACAGCTCAACACCTTTCTTTTCCCTCTTTTACCCTGCTTTTATATCACACACGAGAAAGAATGGAAAAGGAAAAGGAGTGGCAAAAAAAATATAATATGGCAATTTAGCTAAGTAATTACAGCATTTTACTCTCAACTACCAACCACCTACCCGCGGCTCCGTTGGCAGAGAAAGCTACTAATTCAATTTCTCGGTGACAGTAATTGTCAGTCGGTGTACCTAAAGGTCATATCAGTCACCCAAGAGAAAAGGAAGGGAGAGCCCGATGACACAATCACACAAGAGCAATTTAACATCAGAGCTAATGGGAGGAGTGGAGCTGTGATAGACAGAAAGAATAGCAGAGAGGACGAGAGCGGAGCGGCTCGATCTTATGTCAGAGTGCTCACGTGACATTTTGATGGTCAGGAGACAAAATGTCCAAGACTGGAAAACTTTGGCGCTTTAGCATCTGTTAGGCTTATCGAAATGCTTCTTTTTCCTGCTGTACTTCAAATCAGCTCCATTCATTGTACATTTATCTGCACTTTATTTGAAAAGCAGACAGGGTGTTAATGTTTTGACAAGATTTTTCAACCTTTTTTCATATTTCATTTATTTCTTTTCACATATATATCAGCAAAAATATTCCCAGAATTTCATTCATCGAGATCAAGGTTTTTGTAGCTGTCTTTATACACAAAAGTATGAATAATATCTGTGTTGTTGACACATTAAAAATATCTTTACATCCTGGAACAAAATCTGTTTTTTATGGTCAATATGAATGAATGCAAAAATTTAATCCCTTTCTCTTTTTTTTGTCTTCTTTTGTTCTTATATCAAATATAAATAAGCCAATTGAATAATAGATACAATAAAAAGTCGATGCTTCGTAAAGCAAGGAGTCAGGACTGTGGGAGAGGTAATGAGAGGGCAGCCTAGCCTTTGAAGTAATTGACTAATACAGTAGCCGGTATTAAAGTCATTGAGTGCCAAAAGGGAGCAGGCAGCCGCTTGACCCTGAGCCACTTTGGACTAATCTAGCATTCAATCCAGCGTGTAATGACTGCTAGAGCTGTCAATCCTCTGGGCTCTCCTTCTGTCTCACACACACACACAGACACACACAGAAGCACATGAGCACATACTCATGAAGCGCTCGTGTACTATATTGTGGTATATAAGCGTATGTATAGGCAAACCTCCCGTTTGTTCTGTGGACAACATATTGAGAGTCTGCTAGACAGCTAAGCTGAACTGACCAAGAGTTTCAGGGAATAACCCGGTCATCTCAAGCTGCTCCAACCATCAACCATCCACAGACACAATACAATGGGAAAAGAGTGTGAAGGCCAGTAAAGATTTCCCTTTTTGTGACTTCAAATATTAGTGTTTACAAATTATAACTTTAAGTGTGCAGTTTTTGGGGAGTAGAAAATGCAACATGTGCAATTAGCTTAACCTCGTAACCTGGCTTTTGTATGTGTATAGATGATCAATAGCTTTAATCCACACTGAGAAATGTCCTTGAGGATTGCAAAGCAGACATGCTGGATAAGAAAATAGAGAGAGGACTTTAAAATTAAAGCCATCAATTATATCTCCATCCTATTTCTTTGCCACGTTGATTGCTGGACATCACCGGGTATCTGCAGGATGAGTGATATTTTTTACTTTGGTGTATAATTGAGCCGGGTAAAAATGGATATATCCCATTTTCTAAAGAATTCCTGCTCCCCCAAAAAAGAGAGAAAAAAAATTCATCATACAAATCTGCATTATGCATGGGAAAGTTGGATCATCTTTCTCTCTCTTTTTTTTTTTAAGTAGTGGGAGTTACAAAAACAATTTACCTGGATCCTAAAGTATTTGTACATCACATACACATATCACACCACAAGTATGTAACAGGGAATTATGGAAACTATGACTATAGATTTTACACATTTCAATAAAGGTCTAGAACATGCTAAATGTTATAGATTGTTATGATGCCTGAAAGTATACATACTAGCTAAAATTAACTACCCCTCACCCAGTCACAATACTGAATAATTAAAAACCTAAAATAGCCCATGCACATATTGTATTAGAGCATTGAAAAGGGATGTTTTCCTTTTGAACAAATGCTTCTCCTTTTGAAATTTTGAGCGCAGATATCTAGATTTGTAAATATGTTTTTACTTCTTTCAAGGTAGTTTGTGAAATAATCAATTCATGTTTGCATTGTTGCTTTTTAAATGATCTCAGAAAGTCTTCTGTTTTTCATTTTTTTAATCTGCAACTTGATGCATAAAACCCTACTGTACATAAGTGAAGTAAGGTTCTTAATTACTAGTTTCAAGTCTTGCTCATGTTCATTTTGTCCATGATGGATATTTTAGGGAATAGCTAAGTCATGCTGTAAGAGTCTGGAAGCTTGGGTCTTTGAAATATGTCTTTAAAAACCAATAGCTGACATGTTTTTAGTCAGTATAAATCATGAATATCGCACATAATATAAACAAACTGTTCAGTATATGGTGTAGTGCACATGAGTGAATCAGCAATAAGACTTTTAATGAACCCTTTATTGCACCACGTGTGCAGAAGGAGTCTTTCAACCATCCACTGACTCACAGCACTGTCTGCAGCCCTATCACCACACAAATGATACCTGTCACACTACCTGAACAGCTGCTTAGAAAGAGAGAGCGGGAGAGAGGGGGAAAAAGAAAGCCAAAGAAACAGAGGCACTTCACAACACTGTCATTACCATTCATAATACGCACTGACGTATAAAGAGGGCCATTAGGGGCCCCAACCTGGGAGCCATTAAATCATTTTAAATCGTTGTAACATCCCATTAGTGTCAGTGGTGGGACCACATTATAGTCTATATTAGAGGTATAACCACAAGACACTCCATTTGGACTGAGTCACATGGGTCCTCTCTAGTCTCCTGTCCTGGTCCCCAGATCCTCACCTCTGTCCGAAGAAAGTGAAGGGTCACTGGTGGTTTGGAGTGCCAATGCAGACACAGGGGACTTGATTGAGGGTTGCTACCCTGTTAGTTGCTGCGGCTTTGTATCAAAAGGATGAGGAGGCTACTGAATAAGGAAACACAGCATCACCACCCGATGAATAAAGCATGACGCAGGTAGGCTATAATAAGTCATTATGCTCCCTTTAACTGCATCAGTAAGAACGAGGAGAATTAAATCTTGGTTTGCTTAGTATGGGGAGAGATACCGTGCTCCTGATTTTCTATTGCGTATTGAGTCACCCGGTGTAATAAAAGCAAGCAAGCATACTTACAAGAATAACAAACATATAGCAACATGATGCAAAAAGTTTTGGCAAGACCACATAATTGAAGAAATAATGAAAATGAGTCAAGTTTTATCCACACACCAAAACCTGTATGCTAAAGGTACTGTTCCGAAAATACACTTATTCGATGTCTTGTTTAATTGAATGAAGATAAAACCTGCTGTCATGTCTGATGGTTACTTTCCCAGAGAGACTAGAGATGGAGAAAAGAGTCTGAGTCAGATAAAAGTAAAGTCTTAAGCTCAGCAGTTCATACTCTTTCTCCTTAGGTTCTTTGACAGTTACTGCAACAGTCACCTGCCTGAACAAGAAATAGTTCACAACATAACTCCAAACTCACAACTTGTTGCTTGCTTAGTTCTTGTAGAGAATACACAACATGACATAACATGTTATCGAGGCAACTTTCGAGGTTCTAATCAATATATATACATAAAGTCATACATATAGTATTTTTACCTTTCTAGAGAAATCATTCTTGTTCCCATGGTATCAAACACTGTTGCTATGTCAAAGCCTCCTGAGATATACACAGATAGTCTCCAGGTTTGGTAGAATGAGCATCATTGTGACTCACTGTAAAGGCCATAGCAAAATCAAATGAAAGCAAACACTCTGTATTTGAAAGTTGCAACAAATCACAAGACAGTTAACCACCAGAGTTCAGCTCATGAGCTGCGCATGGGCTTTGTGTTTCAGTTCATGGTTAAGCTGAAAGACCAAAACTAGTTAGGAAAGACCATAAATAATTATTTGATACCCTGTTGAATTTTTAAGTTTACGCAGAAATGAACAGTCTCTACTTTTTATAATAGTTTCATTTCAATGGAGAGAGACAGAATATCAACCAAAAATCCAGAAAGAACACATTACTTGAAAGTTATAGGTTTGCAAGTCAAAGAGTGAAATATGTATTTGATCCCCAAGCGAAACATGACATAGTACTTGGTGGAGAAACCCTTGTTGGCAAGCACAGTGATGTTTCTTGTAGTTGGTCACAAGTTTGCACACATTTCAAGAGGGTCTTTGGCCCTCTTATTCTCTTTACAGAAGCTCCCTGAATCCTTCAGCTCCTTCCACAGATTTTCTACAGGACTGAGGTCAGGAGACTGCCTAGGACTTAATGTTCTTCTTCTTCAGCCACTCCTTTGTTGCCTTGTTGGCACCTTCTTACAAGCCTTCTCTGAATCATTTAGATGTTCACTGGCAAACTTAAGACTGGCCTGTACGTGTGTCTTACTGAGCAGATGGATGTTGTGGGTGCTGCAAGATTTCAATTCATTACAGCGTAGTGTGTTACCAGTGGTGTTCTTGGTGAGTGTGGTCCCAGCTGCCTTCAGATCATTAACTAGTTCCCATGATCGTCCTCACCCCATGAGGCAGGTTTGTTGAGGCCGACTGATGGTCATTATTCCTTCTTACCAAGCTCCTTGCTGGTATGGTCTTGTAGCCCGATCCAACCTTTGTAGGTCTACAATCTTGTCTCTGATGTCTTTTGACAGCCCTTTGGTCTTACCCACGGTGGTGGAGAAACTGGAATGGAAGAAACTGATTCTGTGGACAGTTGTGCTTTATACACATAAGAAGTTCAGATCAGGAGTATCTGTAATTGTAATCTTCACATTAAAACGAAATAATCATAAAAAACTTAGATATGGCTGATTTCTTTGTAAGTGAGAAAACATACAAGTTAAGCAGGGGATTAAATAATTTCCCACCCACCGTCTAGACCCTTGTTTCCAGCTCAAACTTCATAGCATGGAGACAAACCTGTTAACAAACCTATCATTTAAATCTCAGTAGTGAATAAGCACATTTCTCAAAGTGTTTAACTATTCTTCTAAACTATTCAAATGCTGAGCAGCCAGAGGACAGCAATCCCACAGATCTCGTAAAACTAAGCTGTGTTTACAATGTAAGTTTATTTATTAATGTCAATAATCAAACAGGTATGTTTCAATGCCATTCCAACATGATTACCGTTCATATAAATCACACAGGTGACAGGAATTCCTGTAACAATACAAGTTGAACTTGAAAATATGTCAAGCTATTGTAAGCTTTGAGAAAAACTCTGTGTGAAATATGCATCTCTTGACTTCTTTCTCTATTTTTCTCTGCTGGATGATAAATAGCCCATTCGGCAGACCCTTGGTGTGCCCTCAGAGTTCTTAAAGGAACAAAGCCATGATGAATGGATCAATGCCAACGGTCCAGGAAAACAGCTCTTCCGGCCGATAAAAAAGATTTGCCAATGACAATTGGGGGACAGCGTTGACCCAGAGAGTGGGTCTTTGGGGTACAGCCCCCCTAGAGGGGACCTGGTGATGGAGCTAGGATCACCATTAGGGGGAAGATTAAGTGGCCCCGGCTTCCTCTCTTACTTAATTATACATGCAAGCCCCCTCTGTATGGCCCGCTGTAGCACCTCAGAAAAAGGCAGAGTGCTCCTTTGTCTCAGCTGCTGGCCGCCACTTTGATTGCTTATTGGCTGTCTCTCCTGACAACCACTGAGCACAGAAACAACTCCCATTGGCCAAGGTGTCAGAAAAGCAGAGAGAGAAGGATAAAATAAGGAGAGAGAGTAAAGAAAAAGAGAAAAAGAGGGTTTGTTAAGACAGCACAGGAAGATGTGTGTATTTAGTTTTCATTACAGGAGCTTGAAGAAGATGGGGGAGGAAAAAAAATGTCCTTGTCAGAATGAGAGTCTCTGGAGGTGGTGGGAGGCGTGTCGGTGCCATCCACTGACACTCAGCTGACAAATATGAATAGATCAGTTCAAGCTTGAAAACAATGGCTTATGAATAAACAACAGGACTCAAGAATCCAGGCTAATAAACAAAAACATACCACTAGGGGCTTGGACGGCCAGCAAGGGATTAAGACAAGCGAGAACACCCTCATGCTAAGAACATGCACCAGTATCCAACAACAGATGTGTTAGCCTCCAGTGGTTCAGTGGGACTTGTGCCCAAACTGTGATTTCAGTGGAAAAACCTTATTTCTTACCATAAAAGTCCAGATCTTTGTCAAATACTACAACACTATAAAATGTATTATATAGCATACAAAAACAACAAATACAAGGAAAAGGCTCCAATCACAGGCAAGGTAGCATGTAAGTGAATCTCAATGATGCCTTAAATCCATGGAGATCCAAGCAAAACATGTTTATAGGAACCTTGGCTCCATACTTAAGAGCAGTAAGATATTTTTATATAAGATGATCTTTAAAAAGAAACTGTGAACATGCTTTTAGTTTGGGTTGCGCAAAGGACAGTGTTAATAATTAATCCTGGAGGCGGCTCTGCTTCGGTGTACTCACCAAGAACATTAGTGGGGATGCCGTTAAAATGTAATGTGACTGGAAAGATGGTTGCCAGCATTCAGGTTTTTTTGTGGCAAAAAGGAAGAAATCAACACTTATGTCCTGAGGAAACCTATTTCAAATGGATTACTTGGTGTTAGTGGGTTAATGGCTAATCAATACAGGGTCGATGGTCCAGGGTCATGGTCAATTCCCAATAGTTTAATCCACCTAATTGTATACAGAAGACTCCAGGCAACACATTGGAATGAGACGGAATAGGTGTTAATGTGCTAAACATATTGACACTTGTTTAAGACGCAAAAAGGACATCTTCAAAAATTGATTTCTAAAGTCAACACCATAGAAAAGAAACTGAAGTGATTCACAAATCATTAAACAGCTTGTTTCTTTGAAAATAGCACAATGTTAACATTTCAGAAGGTAACTTGCACATGTGTCAGGTAACCATTAATGCATATAAACCATATTTTAGAATAGAATAGAATAATCCTTTAATTGTCCCACAAGGGGAAATTTGGGATTTTATTAAGGGATGCCATTATTATAGCCAGACAATGCCAAATGACATTCTGCATGCATTACAACAGGATGTCTCTGCTCTGCTGTTAAAAAGTTAAGGGGATAAACCAGAGTGTTAGCACTGTGATGGATGGATGAATGGATAGATAGATTAATCTGGCTTACCTCCAGTCCCTGTCATACTCTGAAAAGGATCGGGTGCATTATAACAAATGAGGCCCCAAACTTACAAGCTTCAGAAATCGTGTACGGTGTTGTTAAAATGAGAGATGGAAAACAATGGTTATCATGACCCTGTCGGAACTTTTTTGAAAACAGTTGCTGGCATTTAAAATTAGCATTTTTCTTTTTTGGAATCCATCCATTTATTTTCTTTTGCTTATCTAATTTAGGGTCACAGCTGGACGTGGAGCTCATCCCACCTATCATAGGACTAGACGCAGGGTACACTCTGGACAGGTCACTATTGTATCAAATGACCACTTAATCTACAATCTTTGGACTGTTGGATGAAGCTGGAGTGCCTGGAGAAACCCCGAACAGGCACAGGGACAACATGCAAGCTCCAATTCGAAAGACCTCACCTGGCCAGTGCCCGATCCCAGGACCTTATGACTGTTAGTGGATGGTGCTAACCACTGCACCACCAGCCACCGTGCTTTTGAAAATGGAATTCATTTAAAGAATGCAGTTCTGATGAATTCTGTTTTCCTAACTAAAGAAACTTTTTAAACCTCCCAATAGATGTAATAAAAGCTTTGACATGACAGAAAACCTACCACTGAATTTTGCTCTTTGGAAATGGCAAATATCACAAAGTGGACTAGAAAACCAGTAGTGACACGTTACCATAGACGTGTTAGATAAAACAACTTTTAGGATTAAAATGAATAATCAAAGTGTTTACTATTCAAGCAGACTCAGAGTGAAATGAAGGGAATGTGTTTGGTTTAGACTAAGAGGAAAGTTTGCAGAGGAAGTTATGAGCCTGCGTTCACTTATTAGGATTTTTGCCATCTGCGGAAGTGGAGTAGCTCTCTAAATGTTGAGAGGTTAACTAAGGCATTTCATTCTGAGAACATAAAATTCTATGCAATTCTGCATTAACATTTATGCCCAAAAGCTATCTATTATTAAATATAATTTGAGTATGATGAGCTGAAAGTGACATTAATGGCAGTAACAAGATTGATATACTTGGACTCAACTTAGAACTTAGATAGAGGCAAACACACAAGTGCGTGCATGCGCGCGCACGCGCACACACACACACACGCACACGTACACACACACACAGAGTCATGTCCATCACTTCAGAGGACATTACACTGACTTACATTTCCCAGAGAATTACCTTAACCCTAACTGTAACCACTACTTACCTAACCTTATCTTAACCCTAAAATGGAATGATTGATTATTACACGGAGAAGCACAGAAAATGATGCATTATGATTTCAAATTCAAATTAAAAGGGGAGTACAATGAATTTCATTTAAATAACTACTTTTAGATGATTTGGGAAATGTGATTCATGGGCATAATTGTTTACATAATTTATAAGATAATTATCACATTACGGCCCATATATTATTCTCCTTTAATCATAATTCAAACCCAGCTTGCAATGTCTGAGGTTTATTTAATATGCATTACAATCATAAATCAAAGTAAGCAACACTAATTTGACACAGCGCAGGCCTAATCATTGTCTGAATTCTATCATCAAACACAAATGCATGTTCCCGTCTTAACCAGAGCCACAGAGGCACAAGTGAAATCAATAGGAGAAAATCAATTAGAATGTGTTTGCATGTATGGATTGACACCTTGAATCATCAGTGCTATTGATCCCCTCCACTGTGATCTTCATAAACCCCATTTGTTCCACCTAAAGTTTGCATATCCAGCCAATAAGTTGTTCCTTCTCAGATTCCGGTGTGCATAAACAATGGCAGAAGGGTCATAAAGAATACATTGCAGGACTTAGTGAAATGTGAGAGGAGAAATACAGAAAAGAAAGGAGAAGCAAAAGCTGCTTTTGGATTTAGGTTAAAAAATGAGCAAAAAAAGCATTTCTACATCTGAAGCATGCGATACTGAAACACACAGAATGATGATCCAGTCCTAAACTCCTAACCACCCCACCCTAAAACAAAAAAAGCTCTGATGAACATCCCTGTGACTGAACTGATTGCAGTTAATTATAAATTATGCAGTCTTTGTGGGCCCACAAAAGAAGACATCCCCACTCTGCAGTCAGATGTAATTACCAAAGTCAGACGCACTCCACTGTGTGTGATCCGTTCCTGACAGGCAACACTGACTGATGACCTTCTTGGGTAGAGACTCCCTCAGCTGGGTCGCTGAGCACAAGACACACCCATCTGCCATCCCCCCCCTCTTTCTAAACTTCTTTATTCTTAAACATTTTTATATGGCCTAAGACACCTACGTGATCCCTAGCTTTTGGGGAAAAAAGGTATTTACAATTTGAATCATCAAGTGCTGTGGCTTGACCTGCATATCATTCACAATCAAAGGTTTATCACTCCATGCTGCTATGTAGGGCAAAGAAATATGACTCCCCATCAGCGGGTGGCAGAAGGCGTTGGGCTTTGGAGTAAGGAGGTAGGGGAGGAGAGGGCTAATTTGACACAGCTCGCTTGGCTTGCCATAATTGCTCCGTCACTGTCAGTCCTTGAGAGGCCTTCTTGCAGTACAATTTGGACGCAATTACCGGCCGTTTACCAGTGGCCGTTGTGCCCATCGCCCCATCCCCTCCTCCCCCTTGAAACCCCGCCTGTTCTCCCCGTTTGGCCGATGGCTAGGATGTGCCATGCCTCATCAAACGCGGATGCGGCCCATTAATGAACACTGTTAGCATTTCTCTTAAACTTCTTCTGCCTCTAATAAACATGCAGTGTTCCATGAAGGAGCATTGCCATCTTCATGACATGATATTTATTGTATCTGCTGGTGGGAGGGGGCGAGGATGGGGGTACAGAGGTGAGGGAGGGGCGGTTCGAAGTTAAGAGAGAGAGATATATCAGCAATGAGTCCGGGGAGGAGGGAGGGAAGGAGTGCAAAGACAGATGAAGAGGGAGAGCTAGTATGGAACATCTCTCTCTGCCATCGCTCTGTTAATGGCCATCACTGCATTACATAAACATTCACCCCAGGCCTGTGTCGCAATTTTGCATGCCCCACAATAAACACATTACAGGGTCTGTGATGTCAGCACTATGATGTCAGTCCAAAATGTTTAAACCTAAAGGGTTCAATATGTAGTGCGCCATGTTAAAAGGGGGTCATTCCTATCGCAATAGCATGCAGCAGCTGCTATTGTTGCAAGGATCAGGCAGGTAGTCCATGGCCTGAACTTATGCCGGTGATCTGTATGTGGTACAAACCCTAACTAGTCAATTCTCCTCTTAATCTTGGTTCCTACTGGTCACTTGCTAAGAACTTCAACCATTGCTCCATTGCTGTTTTTAGTGTGTCACCATCTGTCCTTCAAAATGCTGGTGGTATCTGGTTATTATGCTAACTCTGGTACACTTTGAAACAATTTCAAACCAATAATTTCATGCAAGGTCTCGGGGTGGCTGGGCTCTCCCTTAGAGTGACTTGGAGTAGAGCCACTGGTCTTCTACATCGAAAGGAGGCAGTTTGAGACATTTGATTCGGATGCCCTCCGGGCGCCTCCTAGACCAGGTCTATGTCCTACCAGAAGGTTGCCCAAACACAGCCCCAGGACTCGCTGGAGAGATTATATCTCTTGGCTTGCTTTCGAACAACTTGTTGTCCCCCCAGATGAGCTGAAAGAAGTGGGCAGGGTGAGGAAAGTCTGGGCTTCTCTGCTTAAACTCCTCCACTAGTGACTCGAACCTGGATAAGCAGTCAAAAATGGATGGATGGATGGAATTTTATGCAAATGTTGCACTTGGGTGATCCTGCACAGTAATAGCTTCCAAACTCAATAACTTTTTCAATGGAGTTGAGATGTGAGATATGAATCAAATTCTTTTTAAAGTAAAATCAAACATTTCTAAAGGTTTGAGCTTGTGGACACACTGCATATTCACACCCAGGTTGATGTTCACACAACAAAGTCGCACTCAACAGGACTGTGACATAATTCCTCTGCACTCTGACACCTGTTTCATCGTTGCTGCCAAACATTAAAACAGGGAGTAAAACAGAAAGTATAAAAAAAAAAAGAGAGAGAAACTAAATGAACAAGCTATAGACAGCCTGTGGTGACCTAATGGCGTTTATGTCCTCTAAAAAGCGTGTCATTTCCGCCTCCTGCCTTGGGGTGGCCCTGTGTGTTGCACCACGGACCATTGCTACTGAACGAGAGGGCACAGGGGTCATCATCTATCATAGCGCACCTGCCTCTGTTTCCTATTTTGAAGTAATTTCACACCCTACAGACAGGGCAGGGGTGGTCACTATGGCGTTATACACACTCAAGACACAGGCTAACATACACTGAAGAGGACAGTTCTTCACACATGCAAGAATATATAAATGTAATGTGTTTCAGAGAAGTCAGTGTTGTGTCCCGGGAGACAATGGCTCCGCCATCACCCCCCCCAACCCATTTCTCACCTCTGAGACCCGTAGAAATTAATGAAGCTCAGTGCAACTGCAGTCAAAGACACAAAATGGCCGCTCATTAACAACCTGCTGTGACAGGGGGCCATTATGACACAGCTAGATATTGGAAATCAGGGAAGCTTTATTCCTGGGGCCACTAGTGATGAACAAAAATGATTGGAAAAAATTGCTGAGGAGTTGCTGTAGCATATTTGATATTAAAATGTCCTTCTTAGTCTATTTGCATAGCTTTAAAATCAATATGAAAAAAGCACCAGGCTTTTTCAGCGTGGCTGCAACATATATATGCAAAGGACTATAAAGATGAGCGGAAAAAAAACAAAGGGATCCAAACTCAAGGCTCACATACAGTAACACCAGTGCATGCACAAACTAGTGGCACAAACCCTGGCAACAAAGTAAGACTTTTAATGTCTCCGTGGAGATATGAGCTGGCATCGTACTAAGTGTTTGGTTGCTCACCGAATAAACTCATTAATTTGCTTAATTATGAAACTGCCTATCAATTTCCTCTCCCTGGGAAATGTTCAATGAAGCCACGCAACAACATAACACATTTAGAGGCTATGTTCTCACTATCACATAATAAACAAACAGAAAATACACCAGAGCCTGATTAAAGGCCTTTACACTACAAAGCAGCAGAGAGAGTGTTTGTTTCTCTGCTCACAGATGAAATTGTTTCAGCTTGTTTTTGACAGCTACAGCTACAAATGTGCTGGCTATTACTGGGGGTGGGGGAGACGACAGAGACGGGGAGAGAGAAGGGTGGTTGTAATAATTAAACAACACCACTAACCTGAATAAATTAATGCCTCTGCTGTACTGTGTGCATGAAGGCGCGTGCTAGCGCAACCGCACGTTCAAACGGGCTTTGTTCATCCTGATTAATTTCGGTTTCGTGTAATGTTTGTCTTCATGTGTGCACAGGCGTGTGTCCGTGCAAGGATGTGTATGCGAATGTTTTCCCGTGTGATAAAAGTACGTCTCGCTGTATTGTGATGCAGGAGCTGTTTGCTTCCTCCTCGTGGCTCACAATTCTTATCTCGTGAATACAAATTAAAAGTTTTTAAGCTCTTTACTTTTCTCTTCTTAAAAAAAAAAATCCACTGTAATTACTAAGAAATGGTGGCTAAGACAAGAGCAGAGCTTGTTGT
The DNA here is from genome assembly GCA_015106755.1 of Etia nguti. Lineage (NCBI taxonomy): Eukaryota > Metazoa > Chordata > Actinopteri > Cichliformes > Cichlidae > Etia > Etia nguti. Next base: position 85,838 of record VUQG01012761.1, read on the forward strand.
GGGACATGCAGCACCAAGACACAAATATATAAAAGGTAAAAACGTGAATATTTCTTGCATGCATCATTAATGTTGGTGTTTCTATGGTACAAAACATTAAAAAAAAAGAGTCATACCAACCTACCTTTCCTTGTACAACCTTTTTAAGCTGCTGCTAAAAGGTTGTGCAAGCATCTGAGCTTTTAAACACTCGTGCAGCGGTAGTTTTTTTTTTTTTCTTGCTCAAAAGCAGCATATAGAAACGTCGCCTCTCACATGTTCAGCCAAATCTTTTCCTCCATAAAACCATTCACTCAGTGGTCCATTTAGAAATATCTCATCTCTTTAGCCCATAGTGGGTCTGCAGTAGTGCATTTAGCCCTGATGTTGACAATGACAGCAGAACTGGCAGGAACAAAGACAACACACACATTCATGCATATACATGTACTGTGCTGCATATATGCACATGCAAAGTCTGCGCACGCACGCATAAACGTTGGCGAGCGCTATGTACGAGATAGCCGCGTTTGCATGCACGGACACGCGTGTGCGCACTCGCACAAGAGGGAAAGTGTGGGAGGCTACAGGGTAAATCCCATTATTTGGCCCTCATCCCGGAGAGAGAATTGAGAGTCAAGTAGGATGCATGTGGTAACCACAATGAAATTACAGCTGCTGTGAGGCCGAGCGCTGCTAATGCACCCCCATTGTGTCCTCGAGTGCATCTAAATAAGCAGAGGTAAAAGGCAGCCTGCACTATGGCTGCCAGGGCTACAGGGTGTATATCTGTGTGTGTGTGTGTGTGTGTGTGTGTGTGTGGTGCGTGTGCGAGATGGAGGGCTGTGTTTAGGCCTAATGACGGGTAACCTGTGGGGACCACCTGATGCGACTTTGTTGTACATGGCTTTATGAAGCTGAGTGTAAGTGCTGGTGTTTATACGTGTGCAAGTCCAGGATATTTCTCCCGCCTCCACTTACTGTCACTGTCTACCCGCAAATACTAGAAGAGGACGGTAACACCAGACAAATGGAGCAAATGTGATATTTTTATCTCTAATAAAACCACGAATGGGTTCTTATTTCATGGACTTGCACAGAAGAAGAACTAAGCAGCAGATTGCGGCCCTTTGTAACGCGAAGGTATTTCCTTTTGTCACGGAGCAAACAGCCGCAGTCTCCCACAGCACAGCAACCAGGACGTTAACCGGTGGGATGAAAAAAAAGTTAAACACTAAAACTGTCAGTTGAAGTTGCAAAACAGAGATCCGGATCTATCCATTATGAATGAGATGTGTTTGAAAGGTGCAGGCTGAATATGAAGAGCGAGGAGGAGGAGGACATTCACTTACCATCCCCTCCAATGTTTAACCCTCTCGCAACCCCGCCAACCCGTCTTCCCTTCCCCTCGGCACAAGCTCTGGTTCATCAACAAAAGCCTTTGTACGGTCAACAGTGCTGTTTTTATTCATGTTACATTTATCCTCAGAGCTGTCCATCAGGCGCAGCGGGGACGGCTGATCTAAAACAGAGCCTTACACTCATGACAGGAGGATAGAGCCGTAACTCTAGAATGCTAACCTCCACTGTTATTTGGCCCGCAGAGAGCTACAGAGGGTGGAGGGAGATACACAGCCTAATGACAACTACAAACACAGATGTAGCTTTGTTCTGCCGCTACAACAGCAGACTTCAATGGGATTGCTTTTTGCTTCCATGGGCCCAATCAAACTTGTGTTATTTAGACTTCAAACTTGGCCTCCTCGGAGAGACGGGGAGGGAAGCTAGGTGTGTGTCTCTTGCTAATAGCTGCTAGCATGATTCGGTTAAGCTGCTTATTTCTGACATAAATAATGCATCCAGACAGATGCGCTTGACTTTCGCTGAATATGAATCGCTTGCGTGATTGACACCGAGGTTTGTTGAGCGCCGAGTTGATTCTACAGGCTCACCTTTGGAAATGGGCCTGTCTCATTTAATATCCCCTATGTTAACATAATTATGACAACCAACACTGATTCATGCGTGTGTCTGTGTAATATCCGTGACAAAATTAGGCTACTTTTTTTTCTTTTTTTGGAGTGGGGGGCAGGAGGGAGGAAGCTGCAGGATAGATTTCAGTGGAGTATCAAAGGCAACTAGATTGTCTGGCTGTTTAGCAGCTTAGCCAAATCAAATCAGAAATAAGAGGCCTATCTTCAATTTAATTCGGGATATTTTCAGAAGGCGCCCGACTTACCCACCCACAAACTCTGCCCCCTCTTAACCCCCCCCACACCACCCTTTTTTTTTTTACAGTCATTGATTCCAATCAATCATCGCTAATTAAGCAGGCATCTATATATATATATATGTCATATGCTAATAGGGTAATGATATGGGCATTTAGTTCGAGCTTTAATCTTGTGCTACTTGCAGCTAACAAATAATGACACTCTCTACTCAGCCATGGGGATATTTATAAGAGACTACTGAAAGCATGTGGACACACACACACATGCAGACACAGACACACACAGAGCGAAGGAGATTGGTACTTCACAGTGGCTCACTGTATTAAACCTTATTTACAAGCTAACAGCTATAACCATTACACATGCGGTGGCGGAGAAACCACATTAGGTTCAATGGGCCAAGAGCGTGTAATCCAAAACAATAAAATGTAAATTTGAGTCAATCTCTCTCTCTCTCTCACTCACACACACACACACACACACACACAAACACAAAGAAAGCACACATGCCTTGTCTGCAAACACATGTATCACATCTCTGTGATACCCCTGCCACCACCGCCACCACCAAGTCCCTTTCTTTCTTTTTTAAGACCTGGATGCATCAAGGAGGGAGTGTTTCTCATTTCATTTTTAATCCCCCCTCAACATACCCTCAGTGTAACGTGCTGCTGTGGATAAATATATTGCATTCTCTCCCTTCCCCTCCTGATTTAAGCACAAATTAGCACAATAAAATGGCTCACAGACAAGCCAGTTTGTGAAGAGACTGTGTATAAATATGTGTATTCATAACAGGCCAACAGTGTGCGTGTTTATAAAGGTAATGCTTTTTTTTACACGTGCCTTATCTCTTGCTTTTTACTCCAACCCTGAGTACTTTTCAGTGCATAATAAAAAAGGCCAGATGTGAGTATACAGCTGCACTGCATGTTTGCTTTTTTCTTGTTGTTGTGCCGATTTATTTTTCCTCATTATCATAACTGCCTTTGCAGGTAGTCAAAAGTCACGAGATGGATTCAAACCCCTGACGTCACAAAAACACAGTATGCTCAATTCCCCTCCTTTGCTGAGCCAGCAGGATGCCTCAGGCCGATGTACTTTTTCCATGACAATACTTGTGGAGAGGTTCAGGCGGAAAGAGAGCGTGAATCACATCCAGCAGGAAGCACTTCACTGACTGTGCTGAGTTGTTATAAGTGAGCGGGGGCCGGGAAGACGATTTGACGTACACGAGCTCGGATTTACTTCGATTTCAATGAACGGCTCATGTGAAATATTCCGAGCGATGACACGCGATGTTCTAAATGATTTAGAAAGCCCTGTTTTGTCGATTTAACAAAAAAAGACTTGCCAACGTTGGTTCCACTGGGACTGGACAGCATCACTTTATCCGACCAGGTTCAAACTAATTTTTTAATATCACTGTTATATATGGTTTAGGTTATTAATTGCCAATTGTTTGTAGAAAACAGCTTTTAACTAAAATAAAATATATATATTAAGAGTACTGCCAAACATCCAGCAGGCATTCTTTGAATTTCTGTGATGGACTGACAGCTTAGCCAGTTTGTACCCTGCCTTTTGCCCTATCATAGCTGGTATAGATGGATGGATGGATATGGATAGATGCACAGACGGTCAAGGTAACTGTAAGAGAATCATCTTACAAGAAACCCTTATAAAACTCAACTTGTGTCAAAGTTTTCTAACTTTACAAGCACTAAAACTAATCTCAAGTTCTGTCCTTGCAAGCCCTTAACTTGTGTCCTTTGTTGCTGCTAACAACCTGCCTCTGTACAGCTCGTCTCCTGCACCACTCTGTTGTGTGATATGCAGAAAGAACCAAAGGTAAACTCGGTGGTGTTTGTAAGGGAGTTCTCTCTCCTACTCCCAAGCGATAATTATTTGATCTTGTTTAGTTCATTATTCATCTTGAGGGAGCTGGTTGTGACTTGTGGATAAATGCCATATGAAAGGCATTGTGCACTGAAGATGCATCCTCACTTTTATCCCGGCTCCCAAAACAGATCAATTAGTAAAACTAAACAGTAAATTATTAATCACATTGCTTTGTGTCCCCGTTCCATCACCGGAAGAAAACAGTTCATTAGAGAGAGAAAGGCAAGCGAAAAGGGGATGGTGGGGTAGGGGGTGGCGGCGGGGGGAAGGGTG
>VUQG01012762.1:2074-34071 GCA_015106755.1 Etia nguti
TAGATTGGTCAGCTATGTAAATTCAACAAATATACAACATAAAAAAGAAAATAAATCAGGAAGGGAGAAATACTTTTTCACAGGATTGTATATGACACACCAGACGCTGGATACATGAATCCCATTTCAGAACAGTTTCATTTTTCACATGTAACAATCACTTCCTGTAGTAAGAACACATTGAAACACTGATACCTTATACTCCTTATGCATTAGTATATGAATACAGGTTTGTCATCATTTTCTCTCATGCTTGTAGGTATGTCAATGCAAGTCAAAAAGCTGACCCAGCAGCTTTTTTTAATGTACCGATATAAATTCAAAACAGTACCAATAAGAAACTGATATACGTTGCATACGTTGTTAAAAACATTGCCATGTTCTCTTATATTATTTGCCATTACTTTTAGATAAGTATTTTAAAAAAGGTCTTGTGACGCATTCGGCATGATAGGATCATTTTTGCCAGCCTCTTGTGTCATTGGCCAAGTAATTCTTATTTTTAGAAAGTGAACTGCAGCTATCTGTGTGACATTTGTTGGAACCGAAGGCAACAGCAATTCACAAGAATCTGTGAGGAAAACATGCTCCGAAGTAAAAAAACATGCATACGACTTCCTCAGAAACTAGCTTGACCGAGGTCGACAATGTGCTATTACACTTTAATGTTGCTAGTGTTGTCGCACAAAATGTTACAGAGAAGATTGGCGCTCTAATGGAGCAGAAATTTGCCAAACTGGAGTCTACCTTGGACGGATTGAATAACAGCATTGAAGACAACACTAAAAGAATAACTGAAATGGAGAGGCACATTTCTGAGGGCGAGGATTGCACAGTCTCGTTGGAGGAGTCGCCCAACTTGAGAATGAACTTGAGGTGCAGAAGGAGAACAGGCAATTGAGTTTTTTGAAACCTGGCTTCCAAAGATGCTGGGCCTCGAAACTAAACAAGGAACTATTAAGATCGACAGGGCGCGTAGAGCCTTGGCCCCCTGAAGAACAACTACAACAGGTCTATTATCATCAAACTGCACAACATCAGCGACGAAAGGAGGAAGCTGTCAGCGGCCAGGGAGAAACACGACCTGTCATTTTAAGGCAGCAAGATTTACAATGCCAAGATCTTTTGACGCAGGTGAAGGAGGTCAGACGGCAATGAGCACCTTATAAAGAGAGGAATACGGTTCCAAATGCGGTATCCGTAAATGTTTCAGTGTTCTGAGTGAAACTCAGTTGCAGTTGTTTGTGATAAGGAGATAAGAAAAGTCTATGCCGATTTTTTTCTTTTTCTTCCTTGGGAGATGTACTGCATTACAAAATGAGTAAGCAGTGTTGGACCTTACTCCCACTTTAGTATTTTAATAATTCTATTATTTTTGTTTTTCTCTTTGTCTCCCCCTCTTTTCTTTGTTGCTTGTTTTATTATTGTCACATAATCCTTGACTTACTGTGGTTTGCATTCATTGACACTGCCAATTGGCCGGGCTGTGGGAGTGTGTGGGGAACTAACATCATCAGTGAGATACCCCTGCTGGCGGTATATGGTTCTCTCTTTATGGTGGAGGGACGGATCTTGGCTTCACTTGCCCAAGAGGTCATAATTCCATTCTGTGTTTATTTGTTTCTGTTCTTGTGGGGCTGTTTAATGCTGGGGTTTGATTTGTGGTTGTGGGGTGGGTTATTAGCGACAGTCTTGTTTTCTGTGTTAGCCTTTTTTTCTACTGCATGTGTGCTATGCACCAGTTCTTATGTGTGTGATTACTAATTTCATGATCGCATGAGAAATAATACATATGAGTGATATTAAAATTCTATCACTTAATCTTAAGGGGATCAACCATGTCGTCAAACGCCAAAAAATCCTGTCATTCCTTAAGAAAGAGAAATGGCAAATTGCTTTCCTCCAAGAAACTCGTTTTTCAGATCTGGACCATATTAAATTGCAAAGGAGCTAGGCGGGCCAGGTGTTCTACTCATCATATAACTCAAAAAGCAGGGGAGTTGCTAGTCTTTGACATTGCTGCCTTCCTTTACACTTGACAAAACACTAACTATTAAGGAGGGCTGGTATGTACTTTTATCTGGCTATCTGTACGGTGAGCATGTAATCTTTGGATTTATTTATGGTCCAAATATCTGCAACTTCTTTCAGTTAGCAACGCTTTCCTCACTGACATTAACTGTCTGCTTGATCCGAGCATTTATGTTTCCCTTCAAGAAAAATTAGAAAATGTGTGAACCTCTTGACAACGATCCATCCCCCACCATTACTTTTCTAGAACAGACTTTTTTTCTCTCCTCAAAAATGGTTTTGGAGAGGATTGTGGATTGCAAGATAGTTGTCCAACTCCTCTCTGACTACTCTCCTATCAGCTTAATTTTCCCCTGCTCACAGAGACCCAAGCTCTATACGCTGGCAACTCAACCCTACCTTACTTAGTAATCAGAATGTTATTGAATACATTACCACAAATTAGCAGCTTTTTATTACTGAGATTAAATCTCCAGATATAAGCCCATCCACCTTATGGGAATCCGCTAAGGCATACATACGTGGTGCCATCATTTACTATACCTCCACCCAGAAAAGAGATGGGCTTGAGATGATTTAGAGACTCAATTTAAGTCATCCCACAACAGGTTTGCTGCAAAACAGCTGGTTGCTGTACTTTCTGCATGAAACCAGTTGTTAGCTGGGAAAACAGAGACACAAACATTTCTTCTAAACATACATTATCTGAATCAGGCAACAAACCAGGCCGGTTACTTGAACGTCTTCCTCGAGGCAAAATTGAGCAAAATGTTATTTCGTCTCTTGTAGAAGAAGAAGAAGAAGAAGAAGAGGGTTTAGACATTTTCAGTTTGATGAAATAAATAAAATAATGAAATTATTTTATGAAGATCTTCAAAGTTCAGAATGTTTGTCTTCTGCCGAGGACAGAGCCAAATTCCTTGATAAAATAAAGTTTCCATCTCTCTCTAAGGCAGGAAAAGACGATTTATGCAGGCCAGTTAGAAAAGTCGTCGTCTCAGACCCCATTCAATCTCTCAAGGGAGGTAAAGCTCCAAGACCAGATGGTTGTGCTCCTGAATTTTATTTTAAAAAAAATTGTAACATACTTATAGGCCCTGTCACTGATATGTACTTATGTGCTCCATTAATAGAGGTCACTTTCCTCGTACCCTAAACCTTGCCAATATATCTGTAATTGTGAAAAGGAATAAACCCCCTGATCTATGTGGGTTCTACAGACCCATAAGTTTACTACTACCAGCAACATAAAGAGACTTTTGAGTATTGTGCAGTTTTTTACTCAGAAGAAACAGAAATGTCTGACCCTACTTGTTTGATGTATTGGAGAGATTTGGGCTGGGGGAATGTTTTTTTTAAATATGCCCAAACCATCTATCATTGGCGGTTGTTATAACAAATGGTCGCCATTCTGACCCTTTTCCTGGCACAAGAGGGGTCCGACAGGGATGCCCACTCAGCCCTCTCCTACTGGAGCCACTGGCTCTAGTGCTAATTTGGTCATTTAATGATATGCAGAAAAATATTATTTTGTGTTTGTCCTCCCATTGATTATAAATTGTGGCTACTCTAACACTCTTTAGTGAATTTGGCTCTATAACCTGTTATAAGAAAAACTTTAGTTAATCTCAAGCCACACCACTTGGAAATCTGGAGGATGATGAACAATTTTCCTTTTAATCGGTCAATATCAGGATTTACATATTTAGAAATTGTGTAAGTTTATTCCATGCAGTTAAAATAGACCTTGAACGATGGGATGAATTACCACTTTCTCGTATTTTATACCCTCTGCAGATGCTTCCTCTGTACTTGCCGAAGAAGAACATTCAGGATATAGAAAAGGTCTTCTCTAATTTTATCTGGGATGGCAAAAAACTTAGACAGAGGCTTAGACTTTTACTGTTACATACAGACATGGATGGTATTTCCATGCCTAAAATACTGTTCTCCAACTGGGTTTGCCATTCCTCCTGTTTTTGGTCTTGGCTACATGCATATCTTAAAAGGAATCATGTATTAATTCTTGGAGTTGTTCTCCACACTCCCCATGGAGTCTGGTCACTTGTGATGTCAGTAATATAAGTCCAGTGGTAAAGCTCAATCCTATTTTATATAACAGTTTTAATGGTATTAATGGTGGGACAGGGGGATTCATGTACTTGGAGACCTGTTTGAAGATTATATTTTCTTGTCTTTCCAGCAGTTGTAGTCAAAATTTAGAATTCCAAAGGAACGCTTCTTTGGATATTTGCAAGTGATGCACTTTTTATACACCCCTATCGCGACATAGAGAGGTTTGTCTTGGAGCACCAAACTGGGAGACATTTAATTTCTGTATTCTACTCCCTTCTCTTTCTCCTCATAAGTGGGAAAAGGATTTAGGCACAGAATATGTAGGGGATGACTGGCAGGTAGCTATAACCCTGATCAAATCTACCTTCATATGCAATAGACTGAGAGATTCTTCATTCTTATATCACTCCTGTTGTTTTGCACAAGATAAACTGCTCTCTCTCTCCTCTGCACATTAAGTGCTGTTCTGATAGGGGAGCATATTTTCACTGCTTCTGGGAGTGTAAGTTGATTTCGAGGTTCAGATCATTTATTTCTGAGGAACTTGGTGAAATAATAATGCCTGTGATTGTTACGTTGATGGCTGTTGCTAGCTGGTTAACTTAAAAAGACAAACATAAATTGGACTACACAGTAGGATTGTTTATTATTACTATTGCAGTCATTATTATTCTTATTACAATGTGTGGTTTTCTTAATCTATTATTGTGGATTTGCCAACTATGTAGATGGACTGTCGTGGGAGGGTGGGGGTGTTAAAACTTAATAAAAAGGAGCATTTAAAAATAAACTGACAAAAACAAAAAACAAAATTCCCAAAATGTGTAAAACTAAAAAAATATTATCTTCATTCTCACAAATGAAATGAAGCAGTCAGGGTATTTTTAGCACCATCGGCAACATGCAACAGGTGCAAGACATGTATTGATGGCAGCTGATGAGACCTCCCTGAATCTGCGTGCTGCCATTCAGCAATGCCGCCGCTGTTTGAGCACATTGTGAGGATGGTGTGAAAGCGACAGCCCCAAGACCTTGAGCAACACTCGTCTGAATGGACCTGTGCCATTAACTGTACTGAAACCCATCTCTTTAAACCCTTCATGTCTGAGAGGGCCCTCCATCTGGCTCCAGAGAACACAGGAGGGGCTGGGAGGAGGGGGCTGATCAGCAGGAGTCATTACTAACTCACCTAAACAAGAGGCTAATGCTGATAAACAATGGCCAAGACAAGGCAGGGATTATGCAAATGTCACCCAGAAAAGAGATGGATTTCCACAGTTTGGTTTGGATTAAGTCAGAGTTGTTAATGTCTTTTAACTTCCTTTCACTAAAAAATTTGCCCCCGTACCTACATTGAATCACTGATAATCAGTTCTACTCCTCCAGTTTCACATTTTTCAGGCAGATCACCATTAATTTTATTTGAAAAATATCAGCTTTTTTTTAACAAAATGAAAATTAGTCTGACACAATAGTCTCTTTGTCAGTCTGTAATTTTAGTGTAGGTTCCCAGTAGGCTTCAGTGTAGCTGTCTGAGTAAAACCTGAAAAGCCGTGCAGTCTCTTACTTTTGTCTGGTTTAGAATACATAGTATATACATAGTTACTATTTGTTTTTATAGTATTTGTTGTTATTGTTTTTTATTAAGTGCATGTGAGATTGATACTTTTTGGAAAGCAAAACAGATTGCTAGGACAATATTTGGATGATGAAATGAAATGAAATCAGACATGAAAAAGAGCTTTTCATGCTGAAACAGGTCATGTTCATCCTGAGACTGGAAAGGATCTCTCACCTTTATTAGCACTGTCATATATACTGTCACAACCAGAAAGACAAAGGAAATTTGAACTCACATCATGTATCTGTAGTGCTTCAACATCAGAGGAGGTTGGAGTGGATGAATGGGTCAGAAAGATGATAACATAATGCCAACCCATATGATTTACACCACTGTAGTAAAAGTTCTCATTGTGAAGGTTATTCAGAGAAACACCGTTGAATCTCCCTTAGTAGATGTCATAACAGCAAATGTGCTGTTCTAGTGCCATCAGCAATTAAATATCTTTCTCTTCATCAATTTCTTTCCCTTGTGTTATTTAAATTTATAGAAGGGTCATCCTATCTCAGCCCAGTCAGCCAAGTTTTAGAACATACTGTTCCACCCTCCCCCATTTGTGTAAAAGCTTTATGGTCGGGGCGCCGGTTTAGCTCAGTGGGTGAGCAGGCAGCCATATGCCTCATGACCAGAAAGTAGCGGCCTGGGTTCAAGTCCGACCCACAGCCCTTTGGTGTGTGTCTTCACCTCTCTCTCTCCTCCGCTTTCCTGTCTGTCTTTATTGTCTCTATTCATTAAAGTCAAATGCCAAAAAAAAACTATTAAAAATAAAATAGACATTTATGGTCCAAAGAGGATTCTAATTAGTTCAGTGAAATTTTACCTTCAAGTCTCTTGAAAAATGGTCCATCCCAGATTGAAATGTGAGGATATGTTTGAACATGAATACCTCAAAAGCTATTAAACCATTAAAAATAAAAGCATGACATTTTCACTGGTCTTTAAAAAACGGTTAAAAAAAAAATTAATATATAAAGATACAATTTCACAGTTATCATTACATATGCTTAGAAACATAGAAACATACATTTTTCTTATGCAAATTGGAGAAGATTTACCATAAAATGTTCTAAAATTGTGATGATTTGAGAGAGGAGTGGAGTGGTTTTACTATGTCACTAAAAAAATCCTCATTTTCCTATACTGACTAAAATAGACAAGTTATTCTACCGATTTTCTCTTTAATCAGATATCTCATGTTCACTCATATAAACATTATTACCACTTATGTCTGCTTTCTGTCAGAAGCTTGCTCGCCCATGCAGATAAAACACATATTTATCAAAGACATTTCAGGCCTTTTGAGCATTTTTCTCTTTAATAGAGACTGATTTTTCTTTTAAATGAACATCATGAACTTGTGACTTAAAGTATGAATTGAATCTTTAAACAAAGTCCTATGTGATATTATTTTAGTTAGTTTCATAATTTCTTCTCTGTTAGCAGAGCAAAACATCTGCCTGTATTTTTTTTGGTCTAATAAATGGCTGACCTGTGTGACTGCATGCCTTTGTTTATTAAGTACTGTTCACTTGTCAATTAACAACGAGAAACCTGCATGAACCGCCTCATCTGTACTCCGATGGAGCTGTAGGTGAGAAACGCTTCCTTCATCAGTGTAATTAGACAAGAGCAGGCAGCCATCTGTTGCCAACTGACCGTTTTCTGCCACTGAACGCATTTTCCTATTCTTCTTCTTCTCTTTTTTTCTATGAAGTTGTCCTTGAGATTGTTTCTAAGTGGCTGCCTACGTTTTGCATCTGCAGGTATTGCTTTCCCTTTGGACGACCAGATGGGGCCCTAAAGGCAACGCTCTCCCTTCAGGAACGGGTAATTGGCCTCTGATTAAATCATATTTTAACATACAGTGCAGTGGTGTGAAAAAGTGTTTGCCCCGATTTCCTATTTTTTGTATGTGTGTCACAATCCAGGTTTGGATTTCTTTTGTCCTTAATAATAAACACCCTCCTTTTTGTGTTTATTTGTGTTGTCTTTGTCTAATATTTAAATTTTTTAATCATCTGAAACATTTAAGCGTGACAAACATACAAAAAAATAGGAAATCAGGAAGGGGGTAAACATTTTTTCACACCACTGTATTTTATATGTTCATACAAATGTCCTGCACGTTTTTTTTCTTTTCCTAAAACATGTAAAATACATGTATAGAAAAGGAAAGCTTGTTGCCTTTGTTTATCAGCTGTCTTAGAATCAGTTTAATCACCTAAGTATCTGTGTAATTTGACTCTGGTTTCAAGTGATTATCAATGTCTTCACACAAAGTACAGACCAGTTTTCAAGGGAATAAGACTTGAAGAAGACTTGCACTGCTAAAAAGGCAAGAAAGCTAACCCTTGTCTTACTTGAAGAAATCTTTGTCATGTACAGACAAAAAGCAGCCATAAATTTACACATTTTCAGAACTACTGCCTTTAAGCTAATAGTTGGGCCATATCAGACAAAAAAAAAACCTACTATTTCAGAAGCAGAAAGAAATACATACTACAAATCACAGAATTTTTTAACTAAAGAAAAATAATCCAATTTGAATTATTCGTTGAATACATTTGAATAAAGGGCAATATGGTGGTGTGGAGTTTGCAGTGTTGCCTCACAGCAAGAAGCTCCTGGGTTCAAATCCACCATCCCTTTCTGTGTGGAGTTTGCATGTTCTTCCCATGTCTGCACAAATTCTGTCCAGGTACTCCAACGTCCTCTCACAGTCCAAATATATGCAGTTAGTTAGGTTAAGCTAATTGGCAAATCTAAATTTCCCATAGGTGTGAGTGTGAATGGTTGTCTGTGTCTCTATGTTAGCCCTGCGACAGACTGGTGACCTGTCCTGGGTGTACCCCTCCTCTCAACTTATGCCAGTTGGGATAGGCTCCAGCTGAATTGGATAAGCGGAAGAAAATGGATGGATACATGGAAATTTAAAGAAAGCTCAACATGACAGCACCCAGAAACTTGCCAATTATATCCTGACTAAAATCATATTTATTCAACTTATTTTCGCATCATATTTTTACTCTGGTCCTCAAAACCCCACTTTATGTGTCTCTATGTCCAATCATAGGAGCCTATCCTACTGTTCGACAACCAATTTTACTCTGATTGGCTGCATCTGACACACAGAAGGTTTGAAAAGCCATAGAGTGGGGCTTCTCTTGAGCTCTAAGAAGAACTAAATGAGATATTTGTGTTCTTTCAGGTTTTGATGAAAGACATCACTACCCCTGTTCCTCCAGAGGATATGAAGAAACTGGTGCAGAGGTGTCTGGAACAAGCAGCTCAAATCAACTATAGTCAGTTGATTGAATATGCTAAAATCAAGGGTGAGAGTTTATAGCTTGATTTTTACCAAAAGGTGTCACTTCAGGATGGAGCTTGAAGGGAGAACACAGGATCACAGTAAATGATAGATGATGATGGATAATGTAATGATAGATTTATGAGTGATCAGTAGGGTTTGACCCAGAACTCAACCTACTGTACACACAACAGAGGCTTCTCTGAAATGTACTGTAGTCATGTTTGAATGTAAAACTAATCTGCAGTGGCTTCTGCATCTTTGCTATGGAATTTTCACATATAGTGGACCATCAGGCACCTTCAGAGAAAAGACTGGAGGACATGATGAGGCTAGGAGAGCTCTGCATCGAAGTCTTGCAACAGAATGAAGAACATCACTCTGAGGTATTTTATTCCTTTTTTTCTTTCTTTAATACATTAGGACTTCAGATGTAATTTAAAAGACTGCTAGACTTTTGACATTTTTATTTCAAAGGAGGTCCTCTTTTTATCCCACCTCAGAATGTGTTGAGTGACAAGAATATACAAATTTCTTAATTCAATCATATGACCCCCTATGAGCAAGCGCTTTGGCAACAGTGGGAAGGAAAACTCCCTTTTAAGTGAAGGAAACCTCTGGCTGAACCAGGCTCAGGGAGGGGCGGGCATCTGCCGCGACCGGTTGGGGCGAGAGGAAGAGGAAGACAGGACAAAAGACATGCTGTGGAAGAGAGCCAGAGATTAATAACAAGTATGATTCAAGAGGTCTGTTAACACATAGTGAGTGAGAAACGTGACTGAAGAAGAAACACCCAGTGCATCATGGGAATCCCCCAGCACCTACACCTACACCTATTGCAGCATAACTAAGGGAGGATTCAGGCTCACCTGATCCAGCCCTAACTATATGCTTTAGCAAAAAGGAAAGGTTTAAGCATAAGGAATTTAGAAATGAATGATTCCAGAGATCTAAACTAAAGTCTGGTGATGGTTTACTCAGGATCATTGAGAATGAATAACTGATTTTTGGCAAGACCAATATTTTTATTGAAGCAACCCTTCCCATGAGTGAGTAGAGATTTCCATCTAGCCAGATTGCCTTCTACTTTCTTTAAAAGTGGAATGTGGTTTGATTTAGTTAAATCTGCAAGCTTAGGAGAAACATTAATACCTAAATATTTAGTATTTCCAGACTGCAGGGGTGTAGAAGAGGAAATATGACAGGAGCAATTAATTGGAAGAACAGTAGATTTTAACCAGAATAGAATAATCTGAAATGCTTGAGAAAGAGTTTATTAATGACGCCAGACAAAACTGTAGCAAAAATACTTGCACAACATGTAAGATAAACAAACACATGGACAGAGGCAGAGGTACAGCCTAACACAGGTGCCATCTTGCTTCCAGTTTATGTTCTTTTTTTTTTTAATGTTAAACTTTTATTTACATTTAACCTTTTGTATTGTCTAAACTGTCTATTTTGGTACCTAACATTTTGTTTATTTTAGCGTTTGTGTACAGCGCTTTGTGACTGCCTGTCTATGAAAAACGCTTAATAAATAAACTTTACAGTAATAAGTAAGTAATTACCTCAGAGAGATTGGTTTGTGAGTTTTGGAGAAAACGTAACACATCATCCACATAAAGACTGGTTTTATGTTCTACGTTCTTGCATTTAATGCCCTTAATCACTATAGCCTGTCTAATTGCTGCTGCTAGTTGCAAACAGTGAAGGGGAGAGTGGGCATCCCTGCCAAGTGCCCCTCTGGAGACGGACGCTGGAGGAGGTTTGGCCATTTGTCCTGACACATGCTGTTGGGGTATTATATAATATTTTTAACCAGTTTATGAAAAAATTTCAAAAACTTAGTTTGTGTGAAGTTGCAAATAAAAATTTCCAGTTAAATCTATCAAATGCTTTTTCTGCATCTAGAGACAATATTGTGGTTTCAGTGTTTTTACTGCATGAGTAGTCTATTAAATTAAGTAATCTACATGTATTTGTTGATGAGTACTTCACCCTTTTATGAAACCAGTTTGGTCAGGATGTGTTATAAGGAGGGTTATCTTCTCTAATCTTTTTGAGAGAGCTTTGCAGATTTTTTAAAGGTTAATAAGGGATATTGGACGATAGCTGGTGGCAAATGCCTTTGACTTTGCCTGGTTTTAGCAGGAGACTATTGTTGGCAGAATTCATATTTAGTGGTAGTCTGCTGAACATTTTCCTTAATTTTCCTTAATTTCCTGCAACATTCTTTGGAATACTGGTGCCAAAATTGTCCAGAATTCTTTATAGAATTCTGCTGGAAATCCATCTGGACCTGGAGCTTTATTATCGGGCATACTTTTCAGGGCTTCCTGGAGTTCACCAGATTTAAGTGGTGAATCCAGTGCTATTGCCTGACTGTTTGATAATTTCGGAAGGTTTACGTTGTCAAGAAACTGGTTAATTTCGATTTTAGATGGGTTTGTGATGAATAAAAAGTCCCTGAAGTGTTGTTTATTCTTTCAGGGTCATATACTGTGTTCCCAGTTAAGTCTTTAAGAGCACATATAGTCGTTTTTTATTTATGTATTTTTAACTGGTTAGCTAGAAATCGACCTGATTTGTTACCCTGTTCAAAATTTTGCAGTTTTTAAAATGATTGTCTACACAATGTTGTAACAATGCTTGCTTACTGTGGTGATCCCAGCACGACAAACAAACAGAGACTCTCTGTGATTTTGTTTATTTACAGTGTCACCTTTTTGACAGCTCCTGTGCCAGTGATAGTAGAACCCACCCCGCAACATATGTGTCCATGCCATTTGTTATTTTTATACTTTATACTTTTTATACTTACATTAATGTGTTTTAACTTTTGTTAAACCCTTAAAGCTAAAAGTCTGCCTCAATCACATCTTGATTGTTTGATTTAAAATTCACTGTGATTGTGTACTGAGCAAAAATAAGTTTTGTTATTGTCCTACTACTTATGGACCTAAATATATAAAGTGTGCCAAGAGGTCTTTTGTTGTGATGAATTAAAAAATACTGTGTGCAGGCCAGTGGAAAGTCGAGGCAATCACAGCTGAGCATGTCTTAATTGACTACCACCTTCAAAAATACATTATTAAAAGCAGGTTTTCCATTATTATCATTTTCATGACGGCAAACCGCTGCTGCAAAGTTTGTATAAAAAGAACCCAAAACAAGTAGATCTCAATGTGATCATGTGAAAAGCTGTCATCAGGCCGCTCAGAAATCATTTGCAAATTGGCAGAATTGCATTGATGAGATTTACCACACTTCTGAATTCAATGGGTTTTGGCTAACTTTGGCAAGCAAGTTTTTTTGAGTTTTTTCTTGAGAAGAATGGTGTTAATGCATCAGAGGGCTGAAAGAATAGGAAATCTTTTTTTCAGCCCTCTGATGCATTAGAGGGCTGAAAGAATAGGAAATCTTTTTTTCTTCAACAAATGATTGTAGAAAATATATACAGTACTGTGCAGAAGTTTAAATTGATTCCTGATTTCTTTCTGTTTTTCTTTTAAGAAAACAGACTTTCTTGTTAACTTTTTAAAGTGGTCTTGAACAGTAATTCTCCACGATTTCTGAAGCTTTTTCAAAGTTTTTCTTTGGACATCAGATGTTTTTCCACTTAATTTCACTCCAGTCCTTGTAACTGAACATGATCAAAAGATGTTTTTTTCTTGTTTGTTTGTTAAGCTACTTTTGACTGACTTATGAATGATTTAAGTGTAGAAAAGACACCTAACTCAAAGGATGAACCAGAGTCTTGTCTATACATAATGGGCAACTTAGCAAAGAACCACTTTTAAATTGTATTTTTAGGTAATTAGTTACAAGCATCCTGTTGGGAAAAACATAATTTTTCCAGTGTGACAGACATAAAATTGTACTTTTACACCAAAGTGCTTTTAGCCAGAAACCTGTCATGTCTTGGCATAGTGTGCTGCGTGTCCTCAAAGAATGTTAGTAAACTGTAAAAGTAGAGGACAAAAAAAGAAATGGTTGACCTAAAAACTATCAGCAGGCCAACTGGTGCCACTGTCGGGGGTTTAGATGTCTCCTAAGCACACTGATCCTGATATCAATGGAACAACTTATAATGATCATGCCAATTTAATTAGGGTTTATTTTGAAGGGTTCTTTAGATTGAGCTTGGTAGGTTAACTGATTCACTGAATTACACTGCAACCAGAATTATCCATTATATAGTGAAGAAGCATTATCAAACTACGAAGTTCTTAAAATCTTCCAAGCCGACTGCATCTGATTTAGTGTATGTTAAAGAATTCAAAACCTGTGTGTCCTCAGTGTTGTGAGAATCTGTCTCGCTAACAAGTCTTTTCAAACTGCAGAAGCGTAACTCTGAAACTCTTTTCTTACTGAGTTTTTTTTTTTTCTTCATCTGATTGGTAGTGGCAAAGATGCCACATGTCACTTGATCATTTCATTTGCATCTTGATCACTTTCACAGCACTTTCTTTTTCCTTTCTTTTCCTTCTTTGGCAGCTCATGTTAAAATGGCAGATGACATGGCAAATGGCTGCGTTGCATTAACGTCTGCAGTAGAGGCACGATGAAAACAACGCCCACACCCCATATGCACATGGAATTTTATGCCACAGTGTAAAACTGATCAATCCTAGGTGTTGAGATGTGGTGTTTTTAATCAGCCCTAAGTGGCAGGATGGCACTCAGGCATCTGTTTCTGCACTATTATTAACAAGCCATGCTCTGCCGCTGCCATGGCGACTGGTGGATGCTTCAGATGTGATGTTAACTACAAATTAGAGGCCTTTTTTTCAGACCATCGCAAGCTGTCACAGCTTAAATTTAGAAATTAATAATTGTTTACTCAGTTGCTGTGTCTTTGGATGGCATACTTACTGCCTTGCTAGTTTTGTTGTTGCTGTTTCTATACAGAGATGTCAGAGTGACAACCTAGTGTTTAAATCAGTCCTTACTCATGCTGCTTTTTTTTCCTCTCTGGAGTCTTTTTGTTTAAAGATCAACTCTTCAACATGTTTTTGGGCATATCTAAGAAAACTAAAGCGCTGAATGAATAATTACATCATGTGAAAGTCCATTTTGCAGATGAATATAAAAACAGGGTTTACAAGCTATAGAATTCAGTCTTGCCTTTAAACAACACTTTGAAATGTTTTTTTTTTAATATATAACAGAAAACTGTTTTTAGCATAATTTTTTATCTGTCTCCTTTCTTTTTCTCCTTTTCCTTTATTCTGTCATGGGAAGGGAAGAGAGGTAAGTTTGCTGTTTGCAGTATCCTCCCCTATACACCGTACATCATTACACCAGCCTGTACATTTTTCACAGTATGGCCTGTGGTTACAAAATACTTACTGCCTTTTTTAGTTACACATATTTTTTTTCTGGTAAAACTGAGATTTTTCTTATAAAATTAAGTATGTAAATGATAAAATAAGAAGTAATTACTGTCTGTGGTGTGGCTTTAGGCTGTAGGGCAATAGTCACAGTAATGCTTTGGTTACTTTAACAATGTAAGACATAGCTATAATCAAAATGTAGTTACTGCAGCAATTTGGCCATTGTGCTGTGCAGCAGAGTTTAGAGAAAGGTGTTCCCATGTGAAAAAACATGTAGATGTATCACCATATTTTAACAATAATGCAGAATTGTTTTAATTCACCCACATTTGTGGGTTTTCAAACATGAATGGTCTGTTTAAGGTCAAGCATCTCAGTCAGATTTAAACCTGGACTTTGGTCACTCTAAAATCTTCTTTTTGTTTTTTTGTTGTTTGTTTGTTGAGCCATTCAGAGGCAGACTTGCTGTTATTTTTTTGGGATCATTTTCCTCCTGCATATCCTACTGCAATTACGTTTTCATTTACAGCCAAGTAAATTTAGATAGCTTTTTTCCCTTAATAAATAATATCATTGTTTAAAAGCTGCATCTTTATGTATTTGGATTATTTGTGTCTGATATTAAAATATGCTTGAACATCTGAAATATGACAAATATACAAAAAGAAATCAGGAAGGGGGCAAATACTTTGTTTACTGTTCACTTTTCTCAGCGTAGTAGTAGTTAGTTAACTTTTGTATCTTTTACAGAGTTAAATATCAGTAGATGATAATGTGATGAGCAACTTAAAGCTCCAAGTATGAATGCGTGTAAATGTCACATACTTAAGCTTAGAAAAAAGTGCTTGTGTGAATGGGTGAATGAGGCATGTTGTATAAAGTGCTTTGAGTGCTCCGGTAGTGTAGAAAAGCGCTATATAAGAACCAGTCCATTTAGCCTTTTCAAGGCTCATATAAGAGCGTGTCTCTAAGTTACTGGTTTATTTTACTCTTTGGCTATAAAATCTGTCTGCCTCACACTCATAGAATGAATCAGATATACTTCTGTCTTAATCAGTTCAGATGTGACCGCACACATAGAACAAAGGTTCATTATTAAGGGTGGCAGTAGCTAAGGGGGTAGAGGAGGTCATCTCCTAATCGGAAGGTTGGTGGTTTTTTATGTCATAAGCAAAAGTATCCAAGCGCCTTCAGACTCACCACTGCACTTAGATCAGACAGTTGTGGTCAGAAATTTTTACATAGTGATTAAAAGTAATGTATATGTAAAACTATTTGGAACTGCTCTTTTTTTTCCAGAGTGGAATGACTGTATATCATACATCTTAAATGGCCTTAAAAGCAAGAACTTCATACTCTTGACCACTGTTGGTCAAGTTACTTGAAAAAAAGTAATAGGATTACAGTAATGCGTTATTTGTAACACATTAATGCCCATCTCTGCTCTTGATTAAATGCTTGTGCAATGTTTAGTACTACAGATAAGATAAGAAAATCTTTATTATTAAGAACAATGAAAACATTTTTACCAGCTCTTTATCAGTTTAGCAGCATAAACCCAAAATAACAATAACAACACAAAGAAATGTGTTGCCTAAAAGTACAAAGAAAACTTTCCTATTTTTCCCCAGTTTTGGGCTGAAGAAATACCATGTGCAAAACCCTGACCTCAATCTTGTATCTTTAGGACAATATGCAACCTAGTCTGCCAAACAAACCTTATCACTTAATATAACAATTTCTCCTGTGGTGACAAAAAAAAAAAAAAAACCCTTAATATCACCCTGATCACATTCACCTGCATTCTTTGTTTTTTTGGGCTAGAAAACCACTCAAACAGTTGAGCAGCTGAAATAGATATCCTGTATCTAGCAAAAACAGGAAGTCGAGTTCTTTTATTAGCAACTATGTGTAATCCACTTACCATGTGTTTAATGTCTATTAAAATGTTTGATGAACAAAAGTGAATTAGGGAAGTAAAGTTGGCCTGTTAAAAGTAGATGCGAGGCAAGGTCACTACTGTGACTGCTGGTTCTTTTTAAACAGATTAAGCGGTTTAACAAAAAGCCCACAGGTGCTGTTGTGAAAGCATTAACGACTCACTAATACAGGTATCTTCAGCTAACTGAAGAGAAACAAGGCTATGTAGTAGTCCAGTGAACAAAGGTTGTTTGGCTAAGTCGACCTCTGCTGTTGATAGCTAAAGGAAGTTGGAGAGAAAAGTGCATCCAACCTCAAATCATATGCTGATGCGCTGAGGTCAGTTTTTCTGTTCAACAGAGGAAGAGGAGGCAGGTATGTAAGATACTGGAAAAAAATGACATGGTAATGCCTTGTAGTTGTGACCTTGAGGGGAGAATCATCTGACATTTCAAATGTTCCTTTTCAGTTTCTTGATGCTGGAAACTGCAAAAAGAAAACACAGGCTGACAGTCCTTCCACAATTACTGTAGAATGATTTTTTCATTCAAATTGCTTGTGAATAAATTATGTCGATTAAATGGAGAAAAAAAAGAGACTAAAAGGCACCAAATCATTCAAGGAAGCATGACTATGGAAATAGATGTGAAGTAATGGCAGAAGTGATGAAAAATGTGGTTAGAGTAGAGATGAATAACAGAGCTTGATCATGGTGGATAAGGTAAAGAGAAAAGAAGTCTGACAGAAGCAAAGGAAAGGAAGAAGCCAATACAAATAAATAAAGACAAATATATGAGAAAAGAAAGAATAGAACAAACAAAGATGAACAAGAATAATTTTCAAGACAGTGAACTCCTTGTATTTTACTAAAATTGGAAGATTTTGAAATATCAATATGACACAGATGTAATCTAAAACCATTATTACCAAAATTGTGGTTAGCCTTGGAAACTTGGCAGACAAAAACAAAAATGGGAGTCCTTTTTCTCTGTCTGTATATGGGGAATAATTTTGTTGTCATATTTTTGACATCAAAAAGATGATCGAGTGATGTGACGTTACCAACAGTCCTTTAAGTATTTAATCTCTGGCTCTCTTTCACAGCCTGTCTTTTGTCCCATCTCCCTCCTTTAACCCCCAACTGGTCGAGGCAGATGGCTGCCCCTGCCTGAACCTGGTTCTGCTGGAGGTTTCTTTCTGTTAATAGGAAGTTTTTCCTTCCCACTGTCGCCAAACTGCTTGTTCATAGTGGGTCATATGATTATTGGGTTTTTCTCTGTATGTATTATTTTAAGGTCTCGTAAGGGCCTTACAATATAAAGCACCTTGAGGCTGTCTGAAAATAAACATTGATTCTTCTATATGTTTATGTATATTGTAGCTTTTCTTTTTGTATGGTGTACATATAAATAATGTTTAAATTCCATTGTTTGCTCTACTTTGTTGCCACATACAGCTTCCTCAACTTTCACCTGATGCTTACTTTGCAATTCTATGAGGCTACAGTCAAAAAGGTTTATAAAATATAAATGATAATTGAAAAATTCCCCACTCGCCCTGCGGGTGGTCTCTATCCTTCAAGCTCAGGTCTTCTACCAGAGTCCTAGGAGCTTGAGAGTGTTGCACAGTGTCTTTGCTGTTCCTTTTACTGCGTTCTTCTGGACAGAGCCTAAGGAATGGAGCAATTGTCAGCTACTTCCTCTACAGGAATGGCATCAAGCTGTATGCCAAGACTGAACGAGACATCGATTCACTGATCCACACCACCAGGATCTACAGCAACGACATTGGAATGTCATTTGGATTGGAGAAGTGTAGTCAGATGGAACCACGAAGAGGCTGCTATGAAAGCTGCAACCACCAAGTACCCTGAGACTGTACGCTAAGCACAAGGACGGAGACTGGACACTATTGTGTGTTAGTATCACAGTCCAGGATGAGACCACAAACATCCACAAGTACATCAGGAAGATGGCCACGACCGACCACGTGCTAAGTAAATACCTCAGGCAGCAGAAACCCAAGAAAGAAGAGGTACAAGGAGAAGAACCATCATGGAAAAACAGGCCTCTGCACAGTATGTACCATTGTCAGAGAGGAAGTGGCTGACATCCAGAAATCCTACTAGTTGCTGGACAAAGCTGGACTGAAAAACAGGACAGAGTCACTAATCATGGCAGCACAGGAACAAGCTCTCAGTACAAGATCTATAGAGGCTGGAGTCTACTACACCAGGCAAGACCCTGGGTGCAGGCTGTCTAAAGATGCCCCTGAGACAATCCAGCACATAACATCGGTGTGCAAGATGCTAGCAGGCAGGGAATACATAGAACACCATAACCAAGTGGCCGGCATAGTATACAGAAACATCTGTGCCAAATATGGCCTGGAAGTCCAGAGGTCAAAATTGGAGATACTAGTAACACTAGTAATACTAGTAACAGGGTTCACTATTGTACTACTGGTAATGTGTAGAGACACACAAAGAACTGATCTAAAATTAGCAGAAATCCATTTATTGAAACCAAAAGAACACTCTGTGATTGCATTATCTGTTTTTCTGATATAATTTTGTTTCATCTGCATCTTTTCCAGGCTTTTTCATGGTGGCCAGAGTTGATGGCTAAACATGCTGAGAAGTTTCTGTCTCTGTACAGAGCCGACATGGAGGCAGCTCTTCAGGTCCAGTCGATCGACTCCTGGAATAGCTTTCCACTATTTCAGCTCTTCAACAATTTTCTACGAACAGACCGTAGGTCTCAGGTTTTCTTTTTTAAGGCCTTCTCTACATGAGCTCAGGACTGCTTTGAGCTGATTGCTAAAGCTCATTAAAGAAAATGATGTCAAATGCTTGTTTTCCACCAAGCAGTGCTGCTGCCAGACCTGTTCTGCCTTGGTGCACTGTGGGAGCCAGCCCACATTTCAGCAAGTTACAAAAGTTGGGGTAGTGGCAGATAGAATGTGTGAGCAGCACCTGGTGATCATTGGTAAATTTTGTTAAAGCAAGCAACAAAGCATTATGCTTCTCTGTTATACTTCATTTGCTGTTTTCATATTGGCATTTAGTTCCCTCTTCACAACAAACTTAGTTCTGCATGTTAAATAAGGATTGTTTTGCACTGTGATTGGTCCAACATACTCTAGCAGAGTCTAAGAGCAACATTGTGAAACAAGAAATGAGAGAAAAAGATCCAGTTTGATTATAATTTATCATTTTTTTTGCTTTGTCAAGATTCCTAAACAATAAGTTGCAGCTAATGGGCAGCTTATTAATACCTAACTTTTATGAATGTACGTTTCGTGTCAAAGTCCCAACAATGGAAGAAGAAAACTCCCTAAAAAGAGAACCTGAAGAATTCAAATTAGGACAAACATCAATGTCGCACTTTTATTCCTGAGATTTTTGTAACATTTTCTTCCGCAATGAACTGCACTTCACTGTAAATATTGCATTTTCTTCCTTGATAAACTTTATTTCACTGTAAATATTTCATTTGACTGCTGGAGAAAAAAATCTAATTGGCTCATTGTTTTTCTCTTTTCAAACCCTCCCTCAGCTGTGGGTCTTTGTCTTCAAGCCAGCAGAGATTTGGCAAGATGCAATATTTAACATGGTGGATGCCAAAATACCTCAAATACAGTAACAGACAGGCAGGCAGATAGACCGACAGCCCAAGGGCGGTGTTGAGAATAAAAACTCAGTGTTTCATTATGCATAGAAACCACAAATCTCTTTTCTGTGGCTCATATCTTGCATTCTTTCTAATTACCATCCTCTGTTTGTGCCATAATTATTCCAAGTGTCACAACATTAGCCAACTTGAATTGGAGTGTAGCGAGGCAATAGAAAAAGACGAAACAGAGTATGAGCGAAATCATAGTTTTCACTGTTTGCACAAATGAGGTCTTCCTTCTGATAATTATGTTTGAAGTGAGAGATAAGGGATTAGTTTGATTAGTTTTAGTCCCAATCACTGAAAACGCTGCAGCTCACAAACAAAAGGGGGAAAAAAGATTTGATGGACAAGAAAGTTTATTTATGAATCGCTTTCTCAAAGCTTCACAAAAATATAATATGTACAATCGTTGTTTTTAATCATTCACACCATTTTTTGGGGACAACAAATCCTCTGCAATACTCACTGGTCGGCTGATTTCTAAGTATTTTCTTCAGCACGTGTATTATCTCTCAGTTGCAGATTATTTAAATGCTCACTTGATTGTCATATGTGACAAGCTTTCGTGAGGGAGGTGGATTTTACTCTCTAGAGGGCAAAAAGGCTAGTGTTCATCATGATGGAGCAGAGTGAGAGGAATTAAAACTAATGAAGTCCTGGGAGACCAGCTTGCTTGCTTCTCACCAACACCTTATCTTTGTCTCTCCTCACTGTGGACTGTCACTGTCTGCAGGGATTTATCTGTCTTTCCAAAACCTACCATTACAGTTTGAATGGGGATAATGGAGTGATAATAGGAACACCTGTGGACACAGTGACATTTGATAAAAGACGTGCAGACCTTCTAGAGTATAAATTTGAATTTTGTGAAGCTTTTTAATTTAAACTTTTGGAATTTATCAAATAAATATTAATTTGGGTAAAACGTCTGTGTCAGCTTGTCCAATTAGGAATTGTCATGTTAGAAAACAAAAACTCTTAATGTAAAGTTGGAGCCACACTGTTGGCTAAAATATCCCAATGCCAACAACTCTCCCAGTCTCCATGTGAAAGACTGAACCCTCCAAAGAGCACAACGAAGGACTGAATGTGGCTGCTGTAACACCAGAAAAGCAATTTATCATATTACGCCTTGGTAACAACATGGTTGGGTAATAGGTTCTATCCTTTTAAACAGGTAGTAGTTTAGGCATTGCTAAAGCTCATATTGAAATTAAAATACAGGGCAAGAAAAAAAAAAAGTAACAGTGTGTGTGAGAGAGAACAATATCGGATGCAAAATCCATCAGGTTTCTTATAAACTGAAGTAACAATCTCAACCATAAACAAAATAAATACTCAGGCTTATCTTAAATTTTTTGTGGGTTTTTTTGTATGTTTGTTTGTTTGTTTTTATCCCAGAAAACTTCTGTTTGACTATTGAATAAGCTTTAATCATTTCTGTTTGGCCTTATTCATGACTTTAATCCAGAAGAGCACATTTTCAGTTGTGAGGACTGGAATCCTGCTAAAAAGCTAAAAACTATCTTGAAGTTTGAAATGAGACTTTGCCGGATCAAGCCATCTAATGACTGTTAATGTGAACAGAAATGTGAACAGAAAGTCCATATAGTTATAACATTTTCTCATCCCCCCCAAACAGCTCACTTGTGCAATGGGATGTTCCACAAACACCTCCAAGACCTGTACATCCCAATGGTGGTACGATACATTGATCTAATGGAGTTGGCCATTGCTCAATCAGTCCACCGCGGCTTCCAGAAGGAAACCTGGCAGCCTGTCAAGTAAGGCTCACCCGAGCAATCAGTCACTACGCTTATAAGCACAAAACATTCCTTGTCAGCTGTTCATGAAAATTTGCTTCTTTGCTACAAATGTGTTTTGTTCTTTACAGTGTTATTTAAAGGTGACATGAATTCAGTCTTGCAAATATTCTCTTGCACCTCTGACCCTCTGCAAACAGTGGGTGTTGCAATATTTGTGCAGATCCAAAAACCTGTTGATAGGCAAGTTTTTACAATGTTTAAGACGAAGTGTGGGGTTTTTTTTCCCAACCACAAATTTGGATTTTACTTTTGAGACATGGACTTCTAAATGTGTATTTAGCATCAACTTCATATTGAAATTCTGGGCTGTTATTTCTCTGTGGGTTCATGATTCTCAAGTCTGTGTGATCTGCAAATTCCTTTCTGTATACCTATCAGTTTGTGTTTGTGAAATTCATGTTATATTAGCCATTATATATAAAGAGTATAAACATGAGATGGTTCCTCCATACTGTGATTACTTCTTTGAATTATTGTTATACAGTTTACACTTTAAACATAGCAAATTTAAAAGCTTTAGAATGGCATTTAAAGTAAAAGCAAAGGAGTGAGTACACGTAAATTTGCCTGGGAGGAACTGTGGCACAGAAAACAGCTTGAACAGAAGCCTCTTTTTTTCTCTCCCATTCATGCCTCCATGAAAACATGGATGAATGATCTTTATCTGAGTTCTCCTTTTGCTCTATATGATATTTTTTCTTCAGTTTTCCTATGAAAGAAAAAGTATTGTCATTTTACTTGTTTTCTATCAGCAATAATGATTGTTGATGTGTGATCATCGAAACTAAATAATAAGCTAGGATGGAACTGAACACAAACAGCAAGGACACACTGCACTCTTTGACAAAAAGCATCTGAAGTGAAAGAAAATGGCATGAATAGAAGTGAGCAGTGACTCCTCTTTATTGTTGTTTGATTTCATCAGATGTTGCAGACAAAACAAGTAGCTGCTATTCTGGTAGTGTTCCCTTTGTATTTGTGCTGCGTTAAAGGACGCCTACTTTTACTCTCAATGTTTCTTCTTTCTCTCTTTATCTATTATATCCTTTTGACATTTTCTTTTTTTGCCGTTGATGAACCTTGCACTTACTCTGACCTGGCAGATCGTTAACAAACAATCTAGCCAGCAATCCTCTGCGTAAAGTAGCAAGCCTTCCCCCTTAAGCTTCCCCAGATACCAATCTTCTTTGCAACTGCCTGGTTGGGGCCGCTGTGTGACAACACATATCTATGATGGGTGGACGGGGATCTCAGAGGCTCTGGACTAGTGGTGTTCATAAGTTCTGAATTATCCAAAACTTTCCATCCATCCATTCTCTTCCGCTTAAAGGCCACGGGGGGTACTCCCTGGACAGGTCGACATTCTGTCACAGGACTTGAATTGTGAGCTGTATGCTTTGTCTGTTGCTTTGCTGAATGCTAGCATGTAATAATGCTGGTGTTTAACACAGCCAATCAACATGCTAGTAAATTCTAAATGGAGATGGTACAGAAGGTCCATGTTAAATGCTCCACTGTCTAATTTTGATTTAACACACCAAGATAGCTGATGGTTTATTTTATCGTTTGTGTCAGCAAGCTGCGTTTTAAAGGTTTTAAAAATTAGGAAGTCACTTAATGTTCTTTTTGTTTTTAGCAATATTTTGTTAACAAGCTGAGAGCTAATAGTAACGTGCTCATGTTGGAGTCTAACACTGTTACGCTAAAGCAATAGAAGACTGACTTGTAGGCAGCCTGCATTCTTTCCAGTGACCAACAGAAAGTGGCCATTTGACAAGACACACAGGTGTTCTTTCTCCTCAAAGACACAAAAACTTTGCCATTTACTCCTCGTCTCAGAGAGTGAACTTAGAAGTATGTACTTTTCTTTTTTGTCTGAATGAGCTGGGCTCAGCGTGAGAGTGAGGTTTGTGGTTTCAGATAAAACTCTGGCCCTCAGAGAGATGACAGTGATATAGCTAAAGGTCCCTCATGTGTGTCGAGTCTTTATGTTTTGCACTGTGCTGCCTCAGTGTTGTAAGTATCAGTGTAATAACAACACAAACCCTCAATTTTCTGCTGCAGCCTGCAAGGAATGAATCTCCGTGATGTCTTGTAAGTTAAAAGATTATGTGAGAAAACCTGTATGCTCCTCTTTACCTCAAAAAATGTTTTTAATAATGATTATTTGGCAAAATATAAAGAAAATCAACACGACTGTCCTGATTTTACAGTTTGGATTATATTTGTTCTCCAGTTGGTATTTTCTTAGAAATGTACTTTAAATTATCTCAACATACAGAATATGAGGACTATCTTTAAAGTAGCTCTCTCTATAACCTTTGCCCATTCACTGGAGAAAAAATCAAGCGATGACTTGCATTATATATGCAATACACGCTAGACTTAAGATCACAAGTAATTGATTTCATTTGAAAAATCCAAAAAGACGGAATTGTGATGGGATTTGGAAAAACAAAACTCATGGTGATTACGTCCATCATTTATGATTTGAACAGTGATGCAGCTGCTAAGCTTAGAAAACAATGACGTGCAACTTATAATCCTTAAATAGAAGTGAATGATTTGTCCATTATTTGATCTCATTTACCTCCAGATAAAAATCCATTATTGACAATGATTCCTTTTAAAATAAACAAATTTGCCTTCAAATGTGTCCTGGAAATATTGGTTTAATTGAATTTTAAAAGAGGCAAATTTTCACCCAAATTTCAGATACTGCCTTCTCTGTCTTTGTTTTATATTATGGACTGAATGTATCTTGACTGTTTTGTTACACATAAGTAAATGTTTAAGCTTCAGCATGAACACTAGAAAATGATGGATAAAAGACTGTAGTTGTACTGTAGTTTCACCTTCATCTGTGAAATTGCATGCCTGGTCTAGTTTTCTTTAGCTATTGCAAAGTATTTGTGTGTGTCTGTCTGTAGAGTCTGCATTAGAGCTGACAGTATTGGTGGACATGCTGCACGGTGAGGGGGGTCTCAAAAAGCTGGTTGAGGGTGTGTTTCTTAAAAAGGCTCCTCATTCTGACTCCCCCAGTCTTTCCCACAACATAGACCACAATTTTCCTCTAGCTCACTTTACTTGGCCCTCCCCTATCCATAAAAAAAGAGAAAATAAAAAGCTGGCACTTCATTAATGAGCACAGACTGGTGAGTGGGATTGTTCCGTTCCCCAGGGAGTATGGCAGAGCACAGTCAGAGACGAGCACCGCTAATTAGACATGAGGGGGATAACCACTGAGCATTTAATTGCACTACGGACTCGGCCCAAAGCGTGTATTCCTGTGTGCCACTTGTTAAGGTAACAGTCTTTTAAAGGCGAAGTGAGAAAAGTGAGGTTGTGAGAGGTGGTCGTTTTAACCCCCCGTCACCTTTGTTCCCTCTGCTCTTCCATCCTCCATCCTCCACCCTCCAGTCATTCTAGCTGGGCACTGAACACTTCCATGTCAGTAAGCATTACCATGTGTTGCTGTGCAACCTGTGCACAGGGGAGAATGTCGGGAAATGTCCGCCTGTCTCTGTTTCGGCCTGGCAGTGTGTTGAAACTGAACAGATCAACACACAAACTAACAGAACCTATTAAAGAACCACAACAGATGCAGAATAGCCAGAGATGCTAAGCTCTTATGATACATGGTACATGAGATATGCATACATGATATCATATATCATATGATATATTAACAAAAATATTATTCCATAGGGTTTTAATATGATGTCGGCCCACCCTTTGCAGCTTTAATGACTTAAACTCTTCTGGGGAGGCCATCCACAGGGTTTAGTTTTTATGGGAATTTTTGAGCATTCTTCCAGTAGCACATTTTTGGCCTGGCTCACAGTCGACATTCTAATTCATCCCAAAGGTGCTCTGTTCAGGTTGAAGTCAAGCCAGTCAGGTTTTTCTACATCAAACTCACTCATCTGTGTCTTTATGGACCTTGCTTTGTGCACTTGTCCTGTTCATGTTAGAACAGAAAAGGTCATCCTCAAACAAAATTGTCTAAAATGTCTTGGTGTGCTGAAGTATTAAGGCAGCTTTATGCTTATTTGTTGCAAGGTCAAATTTGATAGCTAAATGATGGCAATCATCCAAAGTGTAATGACTTCATCCACTAGTGGTCCGTATGCCTATAAATGGTGAACATTTGAGCAATGGTGCGAGGACTCACACGTTCTTCTGTTCTAGCACTCCATTGTGGATGTTTTGATGTTGCTGCAGGAGCTGTAAGTAGGGGTCATTCCTTTTCTATACTTAAGGTTTTTGGCAGCTATATCTGCTTGCTTTGATGTAACAATGCCAGATGTACATCTTTGCTTTTTTAAAAGAGGTCTGCCAGCTGAGACTTGTGGTTGGTTCTACCATTCCCTCTGAGGATTGACTTTGGTGCTGCAGATTCTTTGTGACCCTGATTTGAGTCCATAGATATGAGGGGACACACACACACACACACACACTAGATGCAGTGGGGAACTGCAGGCTTAGGTAATTCTTATGAAATTACCTAACAAATGAAAATAACTTTTTAAGCAGTTAACTATACCAAGAAAGTTGTGCTTTGGCATTGGTTAGATTCAAATATTTCATCAGTTACCGCTATTTATCCAGTATATGTGTTTCCTCTCAAATAATGATTCAGGCTCTAGAGAAAAAAAGAGAGAGAGAGAAAATGAAAAAACAAAGACGTGCAAACACTGAGTCTTCAAAATGTCTAGAGAGCACAATTTATTCTGCTAGACTCATTTACAAATAAAGTGCTGCTCTTCAGCAGATAAATAACTATTAGCAAGTACTATATAATTACAATAAAATTTCTTTAAAAGTAATAATAAAATAAAAATACAGTCAAGTTCAGAATGAACATCAACAGGAAATGGAAGGAAATGTGGATCACTGGAATTAAGTTGTCGGAAGTAAAACATGTATTTCATTAAATTTGTTTATCTGGTAAGTTATGCTTAAAATAATTTATTCCAGTAATGATTGTTAAGTTGGCTTTCAGACTATCCACTGAGATCACTGAGATATCCACTTCATGCACAGTTCACAATCTCCTGCACTTTACACACCTTTTTCTAAATACAATAAAGAGTTGTTAAAACAAAAGGGAATTATAGAAGAACTTTTAGGGCTGGTGGAGAAGCTTACAAGCTTGTTAGAGCTTGTATTCATGTTCTTGGAGTCCATTTCAGTTATTAACCCCCTCAATCTTACACACAGCAAGGGTTCAGCCACCTCAGAGGATTTGTTCTGGAAGCTGGACACTCTACAAATGTTTGTGATGGACCTTCACTGGCAAGAACCAGAGTTTGCAAAGCATCTGGAGCAAAGACTCAAACTGATGGCCAGTGACATGATGGAGGCCTGCGTTAAAAGGTCGGACTGCACAAACACCTTTTATTATTTCATAGGAAATAGATAAACATGATGCATGATGGAACCTATTTAGACATAAATTATATTACCAGAAGTATTCACTCATCTGCCTTCACATGCATATGATTTTGAGTTACATCCCTTTCCTAATCCATAAGGTTTAATATGACGTTGGCCCATCCTTTGCAGTTATAACAACTTCAACTCTTCTAGGAAGACTTTCCACAAGGTTTAACAGTATGTTTATGGGAATTTTTGGCCATTCTTCCAGAGGTGGATTTGTGAAGTCGGACACTGATCAGACAGGTCAGGTCAGACACTCTACTGGCTTGAGGTCAAGAATCTGTGCAGGCCAATCAAGGTCTTCCACACTAAACTCGCTCATCGATGTCTTTATGGACCTTCCTTTATGCACTGGTGCGCATTCCTGTCGGAACGGGAAGGGGCCACCCCCAAACTGTTCCCACAAAGTTGGGAGCATGAAATTGTCCAAAATGTCTTGGTATGCTGAAGCATTAAGAGTTCCTTTCACCAGAACTACTCGGCCATGGAAACCCATTCTATGAAGTTCTCTAAGTACTAGTCTTGAGCTAATATGAAGGCCACATAAAATTTGGAGGTCCGCAGCAGCTGACTCTACAGAAAGCTGGTGATCTCTGCACACTATGCACCTCAGCATCCACTGATGCCGTTCTGAGATTTTATGTGACCTACCACTTCGTGGCTGAGTTGCTGTCATTCACATTCACTTCCACTTTGTTATAATACCACTAACAGTTGAAATATTTACTACCGAGGAAATTTCACAGCTGGACTGGTGGAATCCTATCATGGTACTGCGCACACTGAACTCCTGAAAGCGACCCATTCTTTCCCAATTTTTCTTAGAGGCAGTCTGAGTGCCTAGGTGCTTAATTTTATACACCTGTGGCCATGGAAGTGATTGGCACACCTGAATTCAATGATTTGGATGGGTGAGTGAGTGAATACTTTTGGTAATATAATGTATATGGAACACATAATATCAGATATCAAAGATCAGATTTAATTTAGGAGGATGTTGTCAGACAACATGAAGTCACAAGCAGTTGTGTTATTCTCAGTGGAAAAAGATGGGGAAATTGATGGAACTTTGAAAAAGAAACCTCATGGTGGCTACATCCATCACTTAAATGTATAGTGTAGCTCAGTGGGCTAAGCAAGCGAGCAATATGCCGAGAGGCTACTGCACAATCCTGGTTTTACTTCTACCCTGGGCCATCTCCTGCATAAATGTAAAATAAATGTTTCATATGTTGTCAGTATATAGTGGGTTTGACTGCTCAAAGAAGTCCTACCATTAATTAATGCCTCAATCATGTTTATCGTCAACCATTATCTCTTAATGGGCTGTGTACTACAGGTCTTCAAGCTGGCAGTAATTAAACCATTACTAAAAAATCCATCAGTTGACCCAGCTGTCTTAGCTAATTAAAGGCCAATCAACAGCCTTATTTTTTTCTCAAAATTTTTTGAAAGATTAGTTATAAAATGGCTAACTGAACATCTGCAGAGGAATGGCTTATTTGAAGAGTTTCAGTCAGGTTTCACATCTCATCAGAGTACAGAAACTGCGTTAGTGAAGGTTACAAATGATCTTTTTATGTGGTTTGAATCGTAGCTATCTAATTTCTTCCTGTTAAAGGGGAGTTTTTCTTTTCCACTATTGCCAAGTGCTTCCTCATAGGGGGTCATATGATTGTTGGGGTTTTCTCTGTATTATTGTAGGGTCTTTATTTTACAATATAACACACCTTGAGGCAACTATTGTTGTGATTTGGCGCTATATAAATAAAATTCAACTGAATTGAATTTGATTGGATTAGAATTGAACTGAACTGAATTGAACTGTATTGAATTGAATTGTAAATTAGGCCTACCTTCTCTGTGTTAAAAAGATAGAACAAAGCATTAAATGTATATAACCGTAGCAAAATAATTTATTACCTGGAAATATAAAAGGTTTTCTTTTGAAAAGTGCTTTACTTCAGTCTATCATAAAAACAAACATGTGTCACTGTTTTATGGAAAAGACTAACACAGTTTAAACATTTTTTTTCTATTTTGTCCTGTAGAACAAAATCTGCATTTGATGCCAAAATGCAGAAAGTGAGTAAGTCAACAGACTCCCTTTTACCACTGTCAGTTTGCACCATGTTCAACGTGCTGATTGATGCCAAAAACCAATGCTCCAAACTCTGTGTGCTGGACAGCAATCAGGAGGTAAACTATTTATAATTGTAGTTCTGTTGGATCAAATTTACATTTGAAGTTATTAGCCAATGACAAAAGGGGTTCCTATTGTCATTA
This sequence comes from Etia nguti, assembly GCA_015106755.1. Classification (NCBI taxonomy): domain Eukaryota; kingdom Metazoa; phylum Chordata; class Actinopteri; order Cichliformes; family Cichlidae; genus Etia; species Etia nguti. The sequence continues at coordinate 31,600 of VUQG01012762.1, forward strand.
CACTTAATAATATAAGAATATATTTTTAATATGAGAAAATCTCTAAAGGAACATTTTGCATTTCATTAATTTAATTCTTTTTGTGTCCTCCTGTGGTTTTAATTAAAAACAAAAAGAATAAATAACTAAAGAAAAATCTGCCAGTTTGATAGGCTTTCTTACATATTATAATGATGGGATTATTGTAAGTTTTTTTTCCTGCTGTGACAGAAAAATCACTTTGGCAGTGGCTGCTATTCAAGTCATGGTGATTTTATTTTGAAACCAAGTCATGGTTTCAAAATGAACGAGTGTTGGCTTTATTATCTTATCCTGTGTAATATGATGTTAATTTAGTGACTTTGTTGGGCTAGCTGGTGAGTTTCGGTGGCTGACTAGCCAACTGGAAACATGTTTGATAGCTAACAGTGTCCTAGCCAGGTCAAAACCAAGCGTTAAAAACTAATGTAAAAGTGCCAGTAAAGTTCCTCTAATAGCCACGAGTAAGTCAGCTAAAAAAAAGTGAGTCACCATCAACTCGTGTTAAAATGTCAAATTTTACACCAGACATAAACATATTTACAGTCTGCTACAAAGTGGTTTTGGTCTTGGTGAATAGTTTCCTTTATAACAGTTCTAAGTGGGATAATTAAATTGAGCTAATTCAGATGCTCAGTTTAACCATTTCCCTGCTCACTTGCAGAAGTCACACTGAAATTTACTGATTGTGATCAGAAATGTCTGTGGAAAATTTAGTCCTAGTTTGAATATCAGATTTTTTGATAGCTTTTTATATTTTTCAGTTTCCATCTCACACCTCACCATCAATTCATTTCCCCATAGAGTGAAAGTGAGTGAGCTTTTAACAAACCTTACCAGTCTTTTATTTCTGGCTTTAGAGTTAAAAGGTTGAGTCAAATTGTCAGATCAGCCACTAAAGTTTTCTACCAAACATCCAGCAAAAGGGAAGTTCAGGTGTATTCATGTTCACTTGAAACTGTCAGAGGCTATTAAATGGATAACTGTGGAGTCTGTGTGAGGCAGGGGCCTTGCATCACTAAGAACAAAACCCTTGGCTGTTGGCAGTCTTGACTGAAAGCTAGATTCACTGTTCTCTTAACCTTAAGCTTCCTCAATTCTTCAGCTTCCACCAGCTCTCTGCTGTTTAAAAACCTCTCCTGTGATTTTTTTTCCCCAGCAGACGCACAATAAATTCCTGTCTGCGTCCTTTGTATACCAGCTTTGTAAACAACATCCACTTAGACTGTTACTCCTACTGTTTCTTATTTTTAAGTTTTGATGTTCAAGAAATTTGCAAGAATGTGGGGCGTTTCATTATTGTGTCTGTAAATTTTAATCATTTTAAATTTAGAAAAGGAGGATTTTCTAGAATTTGCTCATTGGTAAATGAGTTGTGATTAGCAAGCCATTAACCGATGAGCATGCAGTTTCACAACCAGAGCCAGACCTCACTCACAAAACACCAAGATGGCAACAGCATAAAGACTCCTCTTGAGGGTTCAAAACAGGACTTAACAAACTAGTGGGTCACAGTAGGTATGTCCATCTTTTATACTGTCTATGTTCCACACCAACAATCCATTTAGAAAACATGAAAATGAACATCCTTGGTCTCCTGTTGGCAATTAGAGTTCCTTTATCCAAGTTCAATTCAGTTCTGTTCAATTCAGTCTTATTTATATAGTGTCAAATCACAACAACAGTTGCTTTAAGGGGCATTATATTGTGAGGTAAAAACCCTACAATGCAGAGAGAACCACAACAATTAGATGACCCCCTATGAGCAAGTGCTTCAGTGACAGTGAAAAAGAAAAACTCCCTTTTAACAGGAAGAAATCACCTACAGAATCAGACTCAGAGAGGGGCGGGCATCTGCCGCAACCGGTTAGGCATGAGGGAAGTAAGACAGGACAAAGACACGCTGTGGAAAAAAATCCAGAGTTAAGAATAACTAATGATTAAATGCACAGTGGAAATATAGAAATATGATCCTAGAAATATGGTATCTAACCAGATACTTACTCTGGATGGCATTACCTTGACCTGCAGTAACATTGTGAGAAATTTTGAAGTCATTTTTGACCAGGATATGTCCTTCAATGCACATATTAAACAAATATGTAGGACTGCTTTCTTCCATTTGCGCAATATCTCTAAAATGATAAATATCCTGTCTCAGAGTGAAAACTAGTTCATGCATTTATTACTTCCAGGCTGGACTACTGTAATTCATTATTATCAGGATGTCCTAAAAACTCCCTGAAAAGCCTTCAGTTAATCCAAAATGCTGCAGCAACATTACTGACAGGGACTAGAAAGAGAGAGCACATTTCTCCTATATTGGCTTCCCTTTATTGGCTCCCTATTAAATATGGAATTGAATTTAAAATCCTGCTCCTCACATACAAGGTCTTAAATAATCAGGCCCCATCTTATCTTAATGACCTTATAGTACAGTTTCACCCCATTAGA
>VUQG01012770.1:5344-40420 GCA_015106755.1 Etia nguti
CTTCCCTTTTTTTGGTTTTTTTTTTTTGGATTTGTGTAAAAAAAAAAAAAAAAAAAGGATTTTAACCATCTCAGGTTCTGGCAATCATCATATTTTCCACTGTAACTGTCATAACATCAATAATGCCAACTGATCGAGATTGTAGTTATTTAATAATTATTAAAAAAAATTCAAACATGCCTTACTTGCTGCTCTTTGACCCCCTGCTGATGTAGTATTTTTAATTTCATTCAGTTCCTGTCCATATATGGCATCCACAAAACCAATCATGCAACTTCACTGATGATAGCAGGTTTAGTTTAGTTTAGTTATGTTTATTCACAAATTAATCAAAGTTCAACTTCAAACCTGATTAATATTTTAAATAATAATTATAAAATAATTTGTGAAATGTGTCTCCTTAAAAGCTATCCACAGCCTATCAAAGAGTTTATCAAACATCAGATAATACACACCAAATACATATATATCCTATCCTAACATACATTATGATATGAACCTACAGTGTATCACAGTGACACATAACAATAATAGCTGTGCTTTCAATTTCCCACAAGGGAAATTATTGTCTTACAGCAGCAGGATAAAGAATAAAAATAGTACCGTCTACAATAAATAACATCGTTAAAGTCAAAGTGTTCAAGGCGCATAGCGAGGGCCTCATAAAGAGAGTGCAAAATTTTACATTTACAACAGTGATTTAAAAAAAGAAAACGGAAAATAAAAATGAAGTTAAGAATAAAAAGTAAGACTGACATTGCGCAAAATTAGAGAAAATTGCATATATATATATATATGTATATGTACTGTAAGTTTTGAAGGATCCTTGCCATATAGGGTTCAAAATCAAACATTTTATTAGCAACTGCCGTTTGAAGACAGACAGATGTTAACAATTTTAAAGTGCTTTGAAGCTCATTCCAAATTTGTGGACTTCTAGAACAATCCCAAGTTACGTACCCAGAGATTTTGGGGAGCTGTGTTTAGCAGTGTCTACTGTAGCCTTGAGCCTTCATCATCCCTCAGCCAAAGACAAGAAGCAAACTGCAGAACTTTGGTAACATTTTTTTCTCCACTTCAAACTTGAGCTGACTCAGATTACATCACTGAACGCAGTTTATCACGCCCAGCAGCTCCCCCTGGAGCATCGAAAGGTTTTATCTATTTAAAATAAAAAGTGCATAGGAATAACCCGAAACATCTGTAAACTTAACTTGGATATAAAATGAATTCCTAAAACTACAAAACATTTGTTGTTGAAAAAAAAAGTACAGAAATAATTCACAACATTTGCTACACTGTAAGCTACATCTTTAAAGATCTCACTCACTCTCAAACACGACCAACTCACTGTCGCTCCGCCTTTTATTCCGCCAACTCCAAGATCAGCGCGCATCACCAGAGAGAGAGAGAGAGAGAGAGAGAGTAAACCACTGTCAAAGCCGATTACAGTGTATCGGGACTGCGACTCCGTGTCCACTTAAGAGGGTTCTTCCCTCTGTGAACGGCATGCCTCTCGCTTTCTCTCGCTTTTCATTTGTTTTTTTCTAAAAGCGAAGGATGGATTTATTTGACTGAATGTGGGACTCAGGCATCTTTACTATGAGTTCCTCTGCAGAAGCGCTTCCGTCAGCGAGGCAACTTTTCAATGCGCCACGGCGCCGCTGAGCCGCGCGTCGCTCTGTGGCAAAGTTTCCACGCAAGCCCCCGGCGAACATGGGCTCGCGGTGAAGGCACCGGTTGTCGCACTTTCTTTTGTCTACACAACAGTACGACAACATGCAGAAAAGCGTCCGCTACAACGAAGGGCATGCGCTATTTTTGTCGGCAATCGCGCGCAAAGAGGGGACTAAGCGGGGCTACCTGAGCAAGAAGACGGCGGAGAATAGCCGATGGCACGAGAAGTTCTTCGCCCTTCACCAGAATGTACTGTTCTACTTTGAGAACGAGCAGAGCGCGCGCCCTGCTGGGATTTACCTGTTGGAAGGATGCACCTGCGAGCGCGCGCCGGCTCCCAAGATGTCCACCACCGGGAAGGAAGCGCTAGAGAAGCAGGTGAGATTGAGTGCCAGCAGGGCATGAGCGCGTTCAAACGTCTAATGTCACCTGCAACAACTTTTCAAAAAGCTGCCTATCCCAATCCCACTGACGTGACTAACATCATAAACTGAGCCAGACACTCAGTGTATAGTAGTGTGACAAAAGAGAGGAAGATAACCGAATCCAGTCGTGGGTTTTGACTTACTTGTGTCGAGTGTTACACATTCTTATGTTAATGAAAATTACAAGATCAAATCTTTTCCTCGCTTTATTATATAAAGAGCAAAGAGATCATGAAGCCTCAGACTAAAGTCGCTGCAGCAGCTCAGCCTCTCTGCTCGCTTCAAAAAGCCCTGCAGTGAGAAGAGCTCGGAGTCATCCTCCCAGAGCAGGTGACCATTCCCTGATGTGCGATAGAGAGCAGGCTGGTGGGGGGAAAAAAAGCTTTCATACCTCATATCTTTGTCCACAAGTTTAAAAGCCAAGTACTTCTCGCTGTCTTTGACACTTTAGCTGAAACAGCTTTCTCTCTCCGTGAGGTTATAAACTGCCAGTTGCAAAGACAAAAACTGAGTGAATCAAGTAATCCCATCAGTTTAAAAGACTTATTCCAATTTGTGGATTATTTTTGTTTCAAAATATGAATTATGAAAACCACAAGACTGAAAGATGTATGTAGCTTCAACTCAAATTCATGTCAGTCTGACAGAGTCCAACAAAACAGTGCAGCAACAGGTTCTTTGTTTAACTAAGTGAATTTTTATTCTATGCTTTATTTTGTTCCGCAGCATCTCAATAAACCTGTGACCTTAAGGGTCAATAAAGATTAATCTGTGGGGTGTAATTTTTATGTTTGTAACATAAAATGAACATATCCCATAAATCATGTGTTCATTTTTTTTACTTCACTGCAGAACTAAACAACAGCTTTGCTGTTGTTTGGTTTCTAGGATTTAGCCTTGTCTGGGTCAAGGCTGGCCAATCACTTATTACCTGTTGCCCAGAAGCTGCAGTTTGAACTGAACTGGTGGTTTACTCTCAACCAGGCTGCTGTGTCCTACAAACATAAAGTCCATCTAAATGTGCAACTGAATTGCTGATCATTTGACCAAATGTGCACAACTGTTAGCCTACTGGAAACTTTGAATATCTTTACTATATTTTTGACAACTTATTGAAACTCTTTCAGTAGGTTAAAGGTTGCAGTGGCAAACATGTCATATATAATAATGTTTTAAGAAAAACGTTGAAGAATAATAATAAAGTCATTATAAGCACACACAAGTGACCTAATTATTCAGCTGAACTGATAAAATGTAGCCCTATGACTATGTGGTGGGCGTACCCCACCTCTTGCCTTATGAGAGATGGGCTAGGCTACAGCCCACTCCACCTCCTGCGAATTGGTTAAAAGGTGGACAGATGATGATTAATTGGAAAATATCGACATTTGGGTCCATATTTTGGCTGCAGAAGAGGTCAAATGAACGTCTACATTTCGGACTTTATGCTTGGAATGCAGCTGCGAATTCCAGATTATCTGGATCTGTTTCAAAACGCAGCTAAATGACAGAGCAACAGCCCTCCTGTGACTGGAACTACAATTTCAAATAAACCTCTGCAAGTTCAAGTAAATTATTTCTATGCAACTTTAATTTGCAATACAGGACTCACTGCTGAATCCTTCAAGGCTGAAAAGGGTTAAGGTTTAATACATTTACAGCAGTGATATGCAGGGAAATATTTTAGGGGGAATCTGTTGTGACAGAGCTCTTGGAAGTTGCCTCAGCATTGTTGCTCCGAGACTTAGCACATCTTGTTGCTGGGAAACATTTGAAATAACATTTGAAAATTCATTTCATTGATAAAAAATTAATTAATTAATTAATAAATAAAAATTGCCTGTTTTTGTCATACATAGATTAATCTTAGGGCTATATCAATCAGTGAGTCAGTCTTATAGTGAAAAAGTTATTTAAAAAAAGACAGACTTACATTGGCTTTATGGAAGAAAAGGGAAGCAGAATAATTCCTGCTCCTGATTGCAGTTTTTAGCAAACCTCAGGGACTGTGTGCCAGCATCATAGCCATAAAAATGGAGGGGGAGGGATACACTGGAGAGTGCTGACTTTTTACTCTGTTAGGAAGTATTAAATAGACAGTGATTGGATGCAAATTTAATCACGTAAGAGGTAAGGAGAGGTCAAAAAAGCCAACCCATAATAATCACTCAACGATATCCATCTCCACCTACTAATACAGTTGATTTGAATATACAGTGTGAAGAAAATGAATTCCAGATGTGTAGGAATAGAAGGATAGAGAGTAGGTGCAGCACTGCGGCTTTGAGTTTTTCTGCATGTTAATATGTTGTTACTATTGATGATTAAATGAGAATAAGTCTTGCTTTTGAAAGGGCAAAATTACACGTTGTTCCAGGCGCTAATATTGGCATTGATGCAGGCATAAAACTTGACTCTTTTGATGTTAGAGAGCTTGGCAACTGTTGTATTTGATCCTTTTTAAAAAAAAAAAACATTCCCACTGACTGTCTCACTCTCTCCCCATCTGTCTCACTTTCATACTACAGCTGTGATGTTTAATTAGGGATATTTTCAATCTGCCCTCAGCTGAAACCTCGACTGCTGCTAGTGTGTGACTGTTTAACTACATAGCTATGCACACAGAAGGAACCACATAACTCTGACATTTTGTCTGGCTCATGAGGCCGTGTGTGGGCTTTTGTGTTTCAGATGATCAACACTTCAGTAAAGGAGGATTTCCATGTTCAGTTTGATCCCGAGTTTTATCCCTTATGCAAGTGTTTGGTTCAGAAAGAGAGAGAAAAGCCTTCCATATTGCCATTAGTTGCTCTTTCTCCTCACTGTTAGTCTGTGCAGTGGAGTGAGTCTGCCAGCAACCTGCAGTATGACACCCCCACAGTGAGCCACAATACAACCACACAAATAACACACAGCCTCTCTACCTTCTTTTCTCCCTGTTGTACTCTGATAGACACAAACCCTTCAAATAATTTGGAGAGGATTTACACCAGTCTGAATGGTTTCCACAGCGACTGTGAACCCGCTTTGCTTACTTGAATATGTATGCATGCGTGTAAAAGGCTGGTACAATCAGCTGTGTATAATTGTCAAACTCTCCTTTTCCCCTTCATCAAGCGGCCAGTTGTTTATTGATTTTAAAGTGAAGCACAATTCATTAGAGACCATGAACCAGAACCAGATGACCATTAGTCATTGGTGTAATCTCTCTTCAGCTTGTCACCCATATGTCAAACTTTGCTGAGCAGCTCATGGTGTTTGGTTCTGTAAAGGCCATTGTAAAAACAAATAAGCTATAAGCTTTGTGTTTGCGCCGGGGTCTAATCAAAAAATAGAGAACAGGAATGGTGATCATAAGTGCAGTGACAAAAAGTTGTTAAAGAGCGAAAGCTTTGAGATGTTTCTTCGACAAAACTTGCCATAGTGTGAAAGTGAAACAGTCAGTGGCAATGTTTTAAAAAAAGATTATATTTTACTAAAATTGGTAATAGATAGGGCAGCAGTGGTGGCGTGGAGGTTAGCACAGCAAGAAGGTCCTGAGTTTGAGTCCACGATCTGGCTGGGCCTTTCTGTGCAGAGTTTTCTTGCTCTCCCCATGTTTGCGTGGATTCTCTCCGATTCTTTCTACTCCAGCTTCCTCCCACAATCCAAAGTCATACTACACTGAAACTACATTAACAAAACAACACTGTAAGAAATTTCCCTACAGTTAAGTACTATTGGCTAGATTTGCCAGCATGCGACAGTAAGTGCCTGCTGTAATTTACAACATTACCTTACATAACACTGAGTAAACCTAATGAAGCCATTTCAGTTTATGTGGCTTGATAGCTGTATTGTAAGAAACGTGTCTGTTTGTGTGTTATACTCATTGTTTTATTCTTGCTGATATGTTAGCTGTCACAGTGTAACCTCTGCTGGATCACTGTTACAATGCAAAGTTGCAAACTTTACTTTTATTGTAAACTAAATAATAATGATGTATACTTTATTGATCCCCGTGGGGAAATTCCTCTCTGCATTTAATCCATTCACTCAGTGAAGCAGTGGGCTGCCATTGGGCGCCCGGGGAGCAGCGTGTAGGGACGGTACTTTGCTCAGGGTTACCTCAGGGTAGCCGTTCAGGGGAATCGAACCCCTGACCTTCCGATCAGGGTGCCACAACATCCCTGCCAAACTCTAGGTAGAATAAGTTGTTCCATTAGTAAACCAACCTGTCATTGTATAAATTATTACAGTACTGTGCTGCCATGTATAAAAAGTACAGTCACCAGCCACTTCATTAGGTATGCCATGTTAATACAGACTTGGACCTCTTTTGCCTTCAAACCGCCCTTAATTCTTTGTGGCATAGATTCAGCAAGGTTTGAAAAACACTGGTTGAGATTGTGATTGTGACTGACTCAGTGGATTGAGATCTGGTGACTGTGGAGAACATTTGTGCCATGTCCAGGAAACCAGTTTGAGATCATCTGAGATTTTTGGCATAATGTGTTATCCTGCTGGAGGCAGCCATCAGAAGATGAGTACACTGTGCTCACAAATGAATTGACATGATCAGCCCTCAGATAGGCTGTGCCATTAACAATGCTCAGTTGCTTCTAAAGGGCCTAAAGTACGTGAAGAAAATTCTTAAACATTGACATTCTTGTGTTTAACTTTACATAAACTGGGAAGTCATGTTTACTGCTTGCTACAGTTACACCTTCTTTTAAATATCTATAAGTTGATCACAGGGAAGGTCCCAAGAAACAGAACAGCGTTGAGTGAGAATCAAAAAGGACTTAAATGAGAAGGTTTTTAAAATACCATAAAAATGTATAATAGCTTGCTGTTAATATTTTTTGCCTGTTAAGGATCTGCATTTACACATTCAGTGGCATTTCCTGTATTCGTTGAAACAATTTGTTACAGTGAACTTAAAGTTATTTTTAAGAAATATTTTTTTTCCCCAAATTAAAATTTTGTTCTTAATTAGAGGTAATTTAGTTATTATTATGATTATGATTATATTGTATTTTCACTTAGTACAGATCCTCACCTTGACAACACCGTGCCTTGCACTTCATAACATTACTCCATCCACCGGCTGCACTTAGTCTTTTGAGTTTGATTAAAATAATAGTCCAACATACTCCAAAAAAAAAAAAAACTAGTGCAAAATATTACTTTTTGATCAGGAGTAATATAATATTGTGGCTTGTTGCAGTGTGTTTTCTAACCTCGCATGTTTTCTAAAACCACTATGTTTTAAGAAATGTTACAATAAATTGTTTCCCTTTGCAGAGAGAACGAGACTTCTAAACATGAATATTTGTACAATTTGTGTTTGCATCGTAGTTTGTTTGCTTTAAAGAAGACAGACTAATTGGACTACATTGAATATTTCATTAGAAACCTGATGCATGGGAAAGGTACAATCGTTTAATTGAGTGCTGTTTGAGTTTAATACAGTGTGTATATCTAGCTACAGTATGTTCACAGATGGGTTTCCTTCTACAAAAGTGAAAAGGTGGGGCGACACACTAGAGCAGAAGTGTCAGTGCTGACTTCCTCATGCGCACACGTGTGTATGTGTGTGTGTGTGTAATTAGTTCTTATTAAAAATTCCTCTAGCTCTAAGTCCCCCTCTCTGAGTCTTGTGTTTTCACTGTTTCGCGCACTAATTGGAACCGATTCGTCCTGTACACCCTGACTCTGATTTGCTTTTCTCTGCGGGCTGATTTTCATTTAGCTGTTAAGTTTTTTGCCAAGTGTTAGAGCCATTATGAACCTCATTAGTTTCAGAATTTAAAGCTGGCATCTAGCTTAAAATCTGTCTGTTGTGTTTGAAATATTGCATTATTCAAAGTATTGGTAACAATGGGAGCAGATCTTATGTACAATAAAACACTTCTACTATAAGTACCTGTGAACAGTATCTGCTTTTAGCTAGTAGTCTTACTTCTGTGGAAAATGTCTGAGTATTTCAAAAACTGCAGATCTACAACCATCTGTAGACTTTACAGGAAAAAAGAGAAAATATCCAATGAATGGCAGTTCTCGGGGAAAAATTGCTTGTTGATGTTAGAGGTCAGAGGAGAATGGCCAGACTGCTTTGAGCTGAACGGCAGGTAACAAGTAACCACTTGTTACGATCAAAGTATGCCATAAAGAATCGCTGAGAGCACAACACATGGAACCTTGAAGCAGATGAGGTATAGCAGCAGAAGGGTACAATTCACACATAAGCTCTCCAAAATTAAACAGTAGAAGCCTGGAAAAACAATAACTGGTCTGACGAGTCTTGATTTCTGCTCTAACATGTATGGTAACTTCAGAATTTGGTGTAAACACAATGAAAGGATGTACTAGAGTTTCAGGCTGTTGTTGGTGTAATGGTCAGGAGGATATTTTTTGGCATACTTTGTGCCACTTAGTACCAATTGATGACCTTTTAAACACAGCAATCAACCTGAATATTTTTTCTCCCAATGTTGGTCCCTGTATGACAACAGTGTGCCCATCTTCTGATGGCTGCTTCCAGCAGGATAGTGTCCCATGCCACACACATCAGATTATTCCAAACTAGTTTCCTGAACATGACTCAAATGGCCTCCACAGTCACCAGATCTCAATCCAATAGAGCACCTCTGCAAATGTGATGGAATGAGGGATTTAGATCATGGATGTGCAGGTGACAAATCTGCAGCAGCTGTGCGAGACATCATGTCAAAATGGACCCAACCTCTGAGAGATGTGTAGTTTAACTTAGTTTTATTTTTAATACAACATTGTGTCAGTCAGTTTTTGTTGTTTTTTCAAACTTAGTTTGAGTTCTAACTGTAGTAAACCATCTTACGAACAGCGTAGTTTCACTCACCTGGTAAATATTGCATAAAAATGTAATGTTTTTCTCCAAAATGGGATCATTAAAGGAAACAGGTGAATAAAAATATTAACACTTTTCTGTGTCTTACACTATACTGACTGTCCTTAAATTTACAGGGCTAATTCTGTTTATAAAAATTGTCAGGCACCATGCTGCCACATGTTTGGCAGGCTACATGTGAGAATAATATAAACATAGGATATTGGATTTGTATCTCTGAACCAATGTTGGTCTGATCATCGTTCTCCTCAGATGGGCTTAGGATGTTTGTGGTTACTCCCTGGGTGGTTGAAGCTCTTGGCATTGAGCCTCTGTATTCACAAGTGGTGTTATATCTGGAGCTGCTGCCATCTATTATACATGATCCTTCTTACTACAGGTATAGATGTAGGAGACGTGTCTGTAACAAACTTTAGCATGAAGGAATACAACTGCCCGGTGCCTTCATATATCTTGTCTTTGCTTATGAGGACTGGATTTTACAAGATCCTGTTAGTTTTCTCAAGAAAAAAGGAAAACTGATTTAAGTAGTAGAGTAGGAAGATAGGAGTGAAAATAAACTGTGGAGGAGGGGAGCAATTTGATTAATCCTTTTTAAAAAAAAAAAAAATCTCAGATTGGGTAATCCCCAATCAGAGTTTTCTGGGGCAACAGTTATTAGTGTATTAGTATATATCGGAATCAGAATCAGCATACTTTATTAATCCCTGAGGAAATTATGTATACAGTGGGTAGACATGTGTGAGAACAGTCCGGATATTTTATTTGTGTATGTGAGAGAGGAAAAGACTGCCCCAGACTTTAGTATAAAAACTTCTTTGAAGGAAGTGAACAGCATGGAGGGCAATGAAAAAACAGCGGGATGTGGGATGTTGATTCAGTGATTGTCACATTAGCTGGTAGCCTACATCATTAGCTGAATTCGGTGGTTACATAAAGTACCGCTGCTGCCGCTGCTGCTGTCAGATTAATGTTTTGTGTCACTTTGCAATGACAAGTCTCCAGGAAATATGTAAAAAAAAAAAAAAAACTGGTCATGTATTATATAGTAAATTAAAGCTTTTTGAAATTACAGAGTGGGACTTACAAAAATATCGAAAGAAAGCCATTTCCACTCAAGTGAGAAAATGAAGCATGTCAAGACTGGCATTTTGTTTTGTCATGTTGAGAGACATACTGTTTATTTTGGTTCTGTAATAAATGTAGAAAGAACTGAAAAGGTTAAGTTTGACATTTGAAGGGATACATCATCTTCTTCTCAGGCGTTTGGATGATGTAAATATAAGGAAGCTAGGATCTTTGGGGAAACTGCTAACTTAGCGCTGCCCAAAATGACAAATGTGTTCTCACACAGGAAAATAAAAACACGCACTTAAAGGTAAATAGATGAATATTTATATAGTGCTTTTCTGTTCTAATTGAGCACTCAAAGTGCTTTCTTAACACAAACCTCATTAACCCATTCACACAGTTATACAAGCACTTTTATCTACACCTAAGTACTTTTTCTAAACATTCACACACACACACTCCGATGAATGCATAGGGTTAGGGTTAGATGAAAACAAGCTGAGACCCAGTGTTTGTTTAGTCTCTAAAAATTGTCTATGCAGTGACTCTGAAGCTGATGATGATGTTGCCAATAGCTAAATGATCCCAATAAGCTTATTTTCTACTTTTTAAGGCAGAAGATGTACTTTGGATCTACTAATTTATTTATTATGACACGTATGACGGGTAACAATGGAACTGTATTAAAAAGTTTTCCTTTTTAGAGGGATAGCTGTGCATGTAAACAACTTTACAGTTATAAGGTAAAGAAAATCAGAATTATTGAGTGTAGAAGGTTTCTATGACAATAGTAGTTTTTTCTTTCTTGTCCTTGGAGCATTTTATGAGCAGAAAACATTAATGCCCTGTGGCAGCACAACAGGGGAGAAATGAGAGGAATATAAAGAAGTGATATGAGTCTGATCCACAAGATTAGTGGGAAAAAATGAATCTATACTCTTTTTTTATCCTTCCAAAAATGCTTCTCACAAATGATTTTTTATTGTTTAAGTAGCTGATTTGACTCTTGTAATAGCAGAATATATTTTGGCTGATGAAAATTATGAATAAATGCTGATCATGTGATCTAGGCTATTTTGATAGACGATAACGTTACCAGCAATGGAATATTACTTACCTTTAATTCCTGTTGTTATGTGTTGTTTAAGTAATTAAAAGGCTTTCAACATAACCTTTTAATTCATATAGTCTTTTGAAACCAGAATAATTGATATTTGGTGTGAATACGAAGCCAATCACTTCTTGCTGTTGTGTTTGAGGGATTGTTTCCACCATGAGACCTGCCAACAACAGGTGGTAGGAGATTATCTCTATTTTGATAATTGCTCACATGTGCTTTTTTGTCCTTTAGTTTTCTTTTCTTCTGATCTTTGAAGATTGTACATATACACCCTCAAAAACATACTAGAAAAACAGATTATAGATTACAAGAGTCTTGCATACACAACTCTGGTCTGCGTTCTGTGACTCCTGCTTGGTACTGTTTTGTTTTTTTCCCCCTGTGATGGTAATTACCAAGCAGTGGGACTCAAAGGAGACAGATTATACTCTGTGCTGAAATTGCTTGTTAATAATTTTGCCTTTCTGCCATGTAATCAGCGTGTCTATAGACAGACAAACACCTGCTTGTACTTTCAGATGTATCAGATAAGTAGCACTTTTCTGCCAACCTGTGTTAGCGTTTTCCTTAAAAACTGTTCTGTCTCATTATCTACGTGTCAATCCCTTCTCTTTATTTCTCTCACATTACAGACTCAGCTACCTTTCTCTTTCTTTATTGAATGCTTGTTCTGTTGCATCTGTGCTTGTAGTATTTTTGACTCAACGGTGGCACTGTTTTCTTTTTTTAGTGTTTGTTTTCATACACCTAAAGTTCAAAGTTAAGTCCAGCATAGTGGTTTGCTTTAGATAGTCCTGTGACACACAACTCCACACACTGTATGAGGCAGTTATGTTTGTGAATTGTGCACCTGTGTGCTAGCTGCGCTGTCACATTTGCATTAGATTTGTGATTAAGAAGTGAAAGCAGTAGTGTTGATATTTATAAACATTTTCCAGCTGCTTACTCATCACAGTTAACCATTTACAAACCATATTAAAGTGTTTTAGGAATTTGAATGTTCTGTACCTTTTCTGTTAAGATATTGGATTAGGTTAATCCAACATAATAATAAAGTCATGAGGTAATGAAGTGTTGACTTTTAAAAAAGAAATTTTAGTCATGGGAGGGCTCCATGTAGTCCTGTGAAAAAAACACACACACAAAAAAACAATCTAAGCACATTTCAGTTTGGTTTAGATGAGGTCTGGATTTTGACCGCACCATTGAAACACCTTCTTTTCTTTTTCATGCTGTTGTAGTTTTGCTGGTGTGCTTGGGATCATTGTCCTGTTGCATGACAATGATCAGTCCAGTTTCAGCCAAACTTTAGCCTTTGGACAGATGGCCGCACATTTGATTATAGAATACTTTGGTATACAGAGGAGTTTGTGCTTATCTCAGTGACAGGAAGGTGCCCAGGTTCTGTGGCTGCAAATCCGGATCCTTCCACCAATATGCTTGACAGTTGCTACGAGCTGTTTGTGCTGATATCATGTGTTTGGTTTTCTCCAAAAGTGGTGCTCTGCATTATAGACAAGTGTCTCTACCTAGGTCTTGTCTGTCCAAAGGAAGTTCCAAAAATCTAAAACTTGTTCAGTCTTTTTCTATTATGAACGCTAACAGCTAACTGAGGCCTGCGGCGTCTGAGATGCAGCTCAGTTTTTATAGAGGTTTTAACACTCACTGATGGTCATATTTTTTTTTTTCATTTTTAAATGCTTAAAACCTTTGGTAACTTTTCCACCTAATAAGGTTCAACTCAATTTGCACTTCTGCTGTATATATACCACTGAACAAGTGCTGTGCTAATTCATGGTTTTGTATACAGTAAAACTAGAAAAACAGCAAGCAGACCTACTTACAGCTTCACTATTCTAGCAGCGGAAACTGTCACAAACAACTGTTGTGTGCTTTTGTGCAAAAACACAACTGGCTCATACCCTAGTCATGAAAGTATATTGTGTTTTTGGTAGCAAGGCTGGGAAAACTGCCTTTTTTTCATGATAAAATTCAATGTCTCAATGTCTCAAACTACCCTACAAGTTATATACTACAACATGTATGACTGTGGAGTTTCTGTGCTAAGGTCATACTAATTTAACTCCAGTGAAGCTAAAACTTCTAATAGTTTGGGTTTTAATGTCTCTTTGAAGCACAGAACACAGATGCAGAAAATAGCTTTGAAATACTGATATTTAGAATGAAGTGAAAAAATAAGGTCCATTTGTAGTACTGCAAAATGCAATTTTTGCTCTCATCAGTGCAGATACCAAAGCAGACGGTAGTGTTGCATCATTATTGGCTATTTCAGTCCCCAATCACAGTGATTCTGCCATCTCTTCTTTTAAATATTTATAAAAAAAAAAGATAATGTAATCTCCCCCAGCCATTTTTGGCTAATAAATCTATTAACACAAATTTCAGATTCATCTTTCATAAATCTTTAATAATGAGAAAAAGCATTTCATCATCTGCATTATTATTAACCTGTACATGTGTCTGGCAGGCATTCATTTCCCAACATTTAGGCTGTGCTGGACTGTGAAAGTAGTCTTTTTTTTTTGTTCGAAGGGCTTCTCACCTCTGTTTTCACAGCAGGTAGTTTTAAAGATTGAAGTGAAATTGGTTCTGCATAATAACATTTTTGCCTTTCGTTGTTCCTAAGCTTTGCTTGGTGATAGTAAAATAGACTTCTTTATGTCATGCTGTCAAGGCCCCATTTCTGCTGTTTCTCAGCTCAGGATTTAAAGAGTGTATCAGGTGACTGTAAAATTGGTTGCAAGTGAAATAAAGAGTGAAAGAGCACAAAAGAAGCTCAGTGTCTTTTTTTTCTTTTGTTTCCTCTCTGTCTTTATTTGTCTAAATGAAATTTCTTACAGTACAGCAAAGGCCCTCAGGGATGAAGGGTACGCTTGAGCTGACTTGAAGGGAGACTGAGCCAGGAGTCCAGATCTGTACTGTAAAGTTGGGAAGCTCTGTGTTCATAGCTCAGAGACAGTCAGAGTACCATTCAAGAGATGTGCAGAGCTCTCGCTATGTTTATAGTTTTCGTAGAAGCAGCCAAGTCCTCCAAAAAAAAATTAATAAAAAAATATCTCCAACTAATGAGGACACAGTACAATGTCACTGGAATGCTTTAGGGGTCCAGCGTGATGCAGAATCTTCTGTAAAGGATGCGATAACATTAAACTTTAATGATTGCCTGGTGACAATTGGGTCACAGTTGCAGCAAAAACTTGGCAGAATGGTAGAATATAAATGTTAAGGCAAGAAAAAAATATAAAATATATATATCAAGCATGAGTCAAAAGGTAGTTAATCACATTCAAAGAGAAATTTAGCGCAAATAAGTGCAATGTTTGTATTGCGTAATAATTTACATGCCTAAAAGAGAAAAAGGATATAATATGTAATATAAACTGCACTGAGCATGAAAATTTATACTTTGCTTAAAGGTCCTGACAGGTTTTTTTTACACAATAAAAGTTTAAAGTTAACTTTCAGTTTTTGTCACCAAATAGCTCTAAAAAACCCTGAAGTCTAAGAAACTGGGGTATTGCGCTTCCTTCCACATAAACATTCACAAACCTTATTCTTTTTAATATTTTAAATTGTGCTGTAACTTGCATATTACAAGCGCAATGTGCCGCTTTTTTATCCATCCAATTACGTTTGTGCATCCGCATTCATGTTTCATGAACAATACAAGAAAAATGGGAAAACATTTGGTCTGTGCTGCTACGACTGGTCCAAAAGTCAATAGAGTACTACACAATTTTAAGTTTCTTTACTAGTAGATTGTTACTTATAGGCTTTTACTTTTATATTTAACTACTATATGTTGAAAATATAATTATTGAGTTAACATTTTTAATGCAAGACTCTTACTTTTATTTTAGACTGTTGTGTTTCTGCTTTCACTTTAATTAAAAACTGTGATTATTTAAGCAAGCATGTCAAAAGTACATTGATTTGTTCTATGTGAAAATAACAACATAGACATCTGTGTGATCAAAGGATCTTGAATCAACATGATGTGGAAATATTTGCATGCATGCAAATATAGATTAATTGTCATCTGACTCATATAGTGCCACGGTTGGTCAAATACATAACACCTATTATGTTAAATGTGCAAAAGGTTATCCATCTAGAGCTTTAAGCTCAATGCTTCACTTCCTGTTGAAGACTATTTCCTTTTATGCCTGAAATTGCATGATGGATAAATAAAAACGTTAAATGAATAGAGGCAGCACTCATAAGCAGAAGATGGAAGTGCAAAACAAAGCAGCAGCAGCAGATATTTTGTTGCCATGGAAATGTTATCTTGTTGGGTTGTGACACAATTTAGAAATATGTACTCAGTTAAGAAATGTTATGTAACACCTCCCTCTCCTGTCTTTCTCTTCCTCTCTCCTCCCATCCTTCTCCCTGTCAAAGGCTGTTAGAGCACAGATTATTGTTGATATAATAAAATACAGCCAGGCAGTGAATCGAAATGACAGATACATAAAAAGCTGAGATAGGGGGATAGAAATGGAGGAGGGTCTATGAGTGTGTGTGTGTTCTGATATCCTGTCCTCAGTCCCCAGCTCATCCCACTGCAGGGGCCAAAGCCCATCCATCCTCCTGCAGGGCAAACGTCTCTCCTCTGGACTCTATCTGGTTCACTGAATCCTTACTGAGAGACACAAAGAGATGAAAGTACGAAGGGATGTGGAGGAGGAGGAGTGGGATTAGACAACAAGAAAAGTGAGGATGCTGGTTGAGCAGGGCAGAGGAGGTGGAGTGGGATGATAGGTGAAGTGCAAAGAGAGAGGGAGGAGGAAAGAGGTGGTGGGATAAAGAGAAGAGTAGAGGAGGAGAGAAAGCCAGTGCAGAGCTCAGTCTTCTCTGTTTTCCTTGACTAAGAATAGCAGCTCTTCTGGTAACCCAGTGCCCCAGGACATGACCATTTGAATAAAAGCCTCTATCACTTCACATAATGCCTAGTGTGTGTGCTCTACTGTAGGTGTGTGCCACTGCACTTGCATGTATTGGCATGTGTCTGTGTATAAGTGTGGGGAAGTGTTTTGAAGGCAGTTACATAGCGAAATTCATCAGAGTAATAAGAGAGGCAGGCAGAAAATGAGAGAAGGGAAAGAGGGAGGAAAAGAGTGAGCTAATTGGCAAAAGGCTGGTGGAGAAGGGAGCAACAGATGAGAACTGTGTGCTAAGCGTGCTGAGCCACCCATCCTCCCCCGTACTGTGTCCCTTTTTCTCCACCCTATGGGATAGATATAGCTGCTTAGTGTAAGGTGTGTAGAACTCTACGTGGGAATAATCAGTGCAATTAAAAGATAGAAAGCAAATGAAAAGAAATATTTTAAAGTTGCAGCATTGCTATTATTAGCAAAGGTACAACAAAAACATTTCTGTCCAGTTTCAGGGTCACGCAGTAATGTAAAAATCTTTTTTTCCTTCTTTACCTCTCTGCTCTGTCAGCACTACTTCCTCATCATGTTTGGTCATGATGGACAGAAACCACTGGAGCTGCGGACAGAGGAAGAGTGTGAGTGCGATGAATGGGTGGAGGCCATCCAGCAGGCCAGGTATGCACAGTACATTACTATGTAAAGAGTATTTCTAAAAATATATTGGCATTGTTTAATTCACTTGCAGCCCTTGTCAATATTGTACAAAAGTCATCCTTTATGTATCAGTTTTATATAGTAAACAGCCCAAATAAAAAATACACTAAAATGTTAAAACATTCAATCTGACAAACACATAACTAGACGTAACTGACAATATATTGACCATTTTAGTCAATATGCAGGATTCATAAAGGGCTCATTAATAAGACCTGTAAAACTTGCAATATTCTGAAATTTTGGGGAATTATGAGTTACAGAATATTTAATAGCTTTAAAGCATCTTGGGATTGCTTCTATTTTATGGTTGGTGCTTTATAATTGCACCAGTGCCCTATGTATGATTATGATTATGAGCTTCAGTTTTAAAGGGAAGTTATACACTGTCTACTATAATAATTTAAGCTGGGATATGTATAGTAAACACTTTTATAGTTAATAGTCTGTTATAAACACATTTTTGGTTACTCAGTAGCATTTATTTCGGTCATAAATTGATTTTTATTATTCTTTAAAGCAATAATCAATGGGATAAAAAATTATTTGATCTCCTGCCGAATTTGTAATCCAGAAAAAAAGAGATTAAAGTTGTAAATTGATTTACATGTCACTGAGTGAAATAACTAATGAACCAAACAACACCATCCCCACAATCAAGCAAACATTTTCAGGCTTTGGGGCTGTTTTTCTTCTAAGGGCTGTGGGAGAACCCCCTTACCTCAGCGAGAACTTTAAAGCACCAAAACATATCACCGAGGTAACAAATGAGTGGCTGGAGA
Organism: Etia nguti; assembly: GCA_015106755.1. Lineage (NCBI taxonomy): Eukaryota > Metazoa > Chordata > Actinopteri > Cichliformes > Cichlidae > Etia > Etia nguti. The sequence goes on from VUQG01012770.1 coordinate 22,903, forward strand.
AGAAGTACATTAAGGTCATGGAGTGGCCTAGCCAGTCTCCAGGTCCTCAGTCCTGTAGAAAATCTGTGCAGGGAGCTGAACTTCGAGTTGCCATGCAGTAGTCAAGAAACCTGAAAAAAGTCATGTTTTGTTTGAGTATCAAGTACTTATTTCACTTAATGCAAATCCATTTATAAATTTTATGTAATGAGGTTTTCTTTTCTTATAAATTTTTGGTTGATATTCTGTGTTTCTCCATTAAAATGAAGCTACCATAAAAATTAGAGACTGTTCAATTCTTTTCTTTCAAATAATTATATCCCCCACTATATTAACTACAAAATCAAGCAGTGAGAACTGCTGTTTTTTATGCGTGCAACTACTTATTCGTTTTTATAAAACACGCTCTGTTTTCAGCATATTATTTAGCTGTTTATATTGACATTTTATCCTCTGTGAACTTTTCAGTTACTCTGACATTATCATCGAACGAGAGGTGCTGATGCAGAAATACATCCACCTTGTACAGATCGTGGAGACTGAGAAGGTGGCTGCCAATCAGTTGCGCACTCAGCTAGAAGATCAGGACACTGAAATTGAGAGGCTTAAAGCAGAGGTATGCATGTGTGAAAACGCACGACACAAATGCATATAGACCTTAAAAAGTGGAATCTTTAACATTTTATTCATACCACATACAATTTGTATTGTTTGTGGAATTTTGTTGTAATTTTTTTTTTCTTTTTTAGATTGTAAAATTCTTCCTCTAGGATACAGTGCAGCAAGTGCATCTAAAAGAATTCAGAGCATAGCATCTGGTTCTGGGCATTTAACTGTCCTCTTTATTAAAAGAACGCCTTTGGTTCTGGACCAGCTGTCTTCATAGTAGAAAGCACACAGTACTCTGTAATTCTGACAGGGTAGCTCTGGGAGGCAGGTGTTCTGTTACACAGGTTACTTTGAAAGGAACTCTAGGAACTATATTATTAAAATCAGCTTACCTTTATAGCATTGCCAGATTCTCAAGACTTCTCGAGACAGAAGTCTTAAGGACTCTAATATTTAAGAAACTTTAATTCTGCGATTACCCTCCCAGCCTAAATCACACAACAAGTCACTCAATCAAGAAAGATATGTAGAGGGCCTACATAGACCATTCTGGTATTCACTATGTGTGTCTTTTCTCCGGAAAGGGATGAGTGGGAATGGTTCTCAGTTAACTCTGAGCGTAGGAAGAGAAGCCCACTGTTCAATAAAGACAGTCCATCAGTTTTATTGCAAACAGCTGCCAACTCCACATGCAATAAATCACATGCCTGTGCTCACATACAAAACAAAAGTGACCTCTGCAACACTGTTAATAAGAAAGAATTACAGCAGCTAGAAAACTCCGACAAGGTGAGGTGCAGCAAGACCCCAGCACAGATTAGGCAACAATAGCAACACATATGACACTGATTAACATTGTTCCTGACATTTGACGACCTCCCCGGTATCCATAATTTTTGACACCTCAACATATATCAATAAAGACGTGGTTTGACAACCATTAGAATAGATTCCTGATTTTTCCAAGGGTAGGCCTAGTAAGCTGCACAGGGATGGGGAGTTACTACTCTGATGCACACTCAGTCATTTTGTTCTAGAAGCAGTCCTGAAATATGACAGAAACCACTCAGTTCAGAAAAGGAAACAAGAGGGAAAGAGTTAAAAAGCATAAAAGAAGGAGCTGGGGTAAAGGTGGGCTGGAAAGCCACTTGCAGATGCACGGCAACAGTAGGCATGCTAAAGCAGTTTAAATGATGTAAAAGGGTAACAGCTGAACGTTCAGCTGACATTATGGCGAAACTATTATCTGTGGTCTTCCTGAATTAAGCTATGCTTTATTTCATTAGGATTATCCACTGGTAGCGTATCAGGCGATACAAAATATATACTTATTTTATTCAGAAAATATCAGCCTGTAAAAATTAAGAGAGAGTACTTGCATTGTTTTCCTTTTTTTTAAAATTTAAGTCATCATGAATGCTATGTATGTAGCATTGTTCTCGTATGCTATGTTCTCCTATGTGGCACAGGAATGACCAGAAGAAACTGTAAAGTTATTCTGATTGTGCAGTTGTTCGACTCAAATTGAATTCTTGTCTGTGCAGCAGTTGTCCCCAGGCGATGTTATTTGCTTATTTTGGCCGGCTGCAAACATTTCCACAAATCAAAGCTCTGCTGTCATTGTCACTTGACAGCACTCTGCTCATTTGCGTCAATAGCCGCTTGCAGAAACATTTGACTTGCATATGGTATTTCTGTCTTTGGGACAGGAGCAGCACTCTGTTTAGCGAATTAGCACGTAATGATGATTTTATTTGAAATTCTCCCTCGAAGCAACAAGTGTGGCAGATACTTCTCCCTACTACAACTGGTGTTATTTGTCATTGGCAGGATACACGGAGTCTGGCTGATAATGAAAACGCAAAAGAAAGTCATTTTATGTTAAGAAACATCTGCCAGTGCATTGGGGCTGCTCGTGAAAAAAGAGAGAGCCGGTGTGCAGTTGGTGATCCATCTCATTAAAGCTTACTTGTGTTTGTTTGTTTGTGTGTGTGTGTGTGTTGCTCCGTGTTTATGAATAATTAAACCAACTAGCCACTGTAACTGTCAACAGTTGGCAGACATGCTCCTCTCTGCTGCCATTTGCATGATCACGCTAGTGAATAAGAAAATGAAGATGAAGCACTGTGGCTGAAAATGTTTTTGGTTTCATCTTTCATGCTTTGCTCAGTATGTAATAAACTTATATTGTCAGACGCCTGTCAGAAGCCTAGAGGTATGAACAAGTAGTTGAGGCTAAACCAGTATTACAGCTCGTCCTAACCTCTGCTGGGTTTATTTCTGCACAGATGATAGCGTTGGCAAGAAAAATCCTTTACTGGCTATGTTTGAAGTTGGTCATCTCTGGTATTTTAAACTGGTCCTCTGTATTGTAGTGAAATTTGATTTTCTGTTTTTCCACTAAGAGATCTGGCATCTGTCCAGCTCATTCCCTTTCCTCCATTTTCAGAACTAATGAAGATGGCATTAACTTTGTGGTTGTCTTTTCTTGCAGGCAGCGAGTAAATGTCACAAGCTTATCTGTCTCTGTTGTCTGTACTGAGTATTTCACGGCTGTAAAATCAGACAAAAAAAAAGTGACTAGTGGCTTTATATCGATTAGATAGTTTAGAATAGGAGAAGATTGCAGTTTCTGTGCCCTTACAATGCACTTCAGGTGATTAGGTGCATGATGTAATCCTTAATTTGTTTACCATCACCAGCTGAGAGCCTTCCTGTTCTCTCATTTTCTCTTTCTGAATGAAGGCAGCAGATTGTCAAAGATGAGGAAGTCTAATGCTTATCTGGTGAAAACACACCAACAATGATTATCGTATACACAAAAGATCAATTGTGATTCCTACAGTAATATAATGTCCTTCTAGAAAAAGCAGAACATTTATATTAAGTCTTATGGATATTTTTATTTATCTATCAATTTAAATCTTACATCAGAAGAACACTGTTTTTGTCAAGTCATCTACATTGTGCTCATATTTGTGTCTGAATTTCTCTTTAAAGATTATAGCTCTGAACAAAACTAAGGAGCGCATGCGGCCTTACCATGTCTTCCATGAAAACGAAGACCCGGATATCAAAAAGATCAAAAAGGTGATTGAATAAATAAAGTACAGTCAAAAAAAACAAAAATAACCCTACTTGTCTAAGCTTGTTCATTTGTATCTGTTGTACTACTACGTCTTTATATCTATAGGTTCAGAGTTTCATGCGGGGCTGGCTCTGTCGGAGGAAGTGGAAGATCATTGTTCAGGACTACATCTGCTCTCCTCACGCTGAGAGCATGAGGAAGAGGAACCAGATCGTCTTCAATATGGTGGAGGCAGAGACCGAGTATGCAAATACATTACGCCTCGAGTGACACGCGTTGCACAAAAGTTGTCACTGTTGTCAAGCCTTACAGCACATGATGTTATCTCACTTGTTGTGTCGACTATAGCTCAGGAAACAATGACTGGCATGATCTTTTCTACTGTAAGCACTATGCTGTAGGGTATATATATCATATATATTATATAAAGTACTCTACCGATGAATATAGAGTACTTTATATATTTTTTTAATGTTGTTTTTTTTTAGATTTAACAAATCTAAAGTGAATCACAGTCATATTTACACACCCTGATTGACAAAGGAAAATACCCAGATTTTCTCTGGATTCTTAATTTTAGCCAAAGTCATAGACATATTATGTTGACCACATGCCCTAAAAAACAAATAAACCAGCTGACCTGTTCATCCAAAGAGTAAAGACTGTTTGTTTGCTTCTTAAGCAGAGAGTACATAAAGTACATGGTACTATCATTCTCTTTTATACATGCCATCTACAGCAAAATATTAAATATGAGGTCAAATACAGATTTTAATGTAAATAAAACTGCAGTAAAAATGCCCTACCCCATGCATTCTTTGGACAAATGAAAGTCCAGCTTTCAGATTTAGTGGTTACAAGTGACAGCGACTGGCTGTTCAGGTATCTCTGTGTCCCTCTAGCATCAGTTTCATTTCTGCTTGGCAGGTGCTGCCAGGGAGCATTAAACAGACTTAACTGCATATGTTTGGAAAATAATAAATGCAGTCCACAATAAAGCGGACTGCATTTTTTTGTCAGTGGGTTTTATCAGCTCCTCTGTTCCCAGTGTGACAGTGCTATCACTCGATGCTCAATGCTTCAGGCCTCTTGGGAACGTGTGCTAGCATAATTTGCATCAATGTCCTACGCAAAAGGCAGGACTCTGTAGTACTGGAACAGCTGCTAACAGTTTATGCTCTACCAACCTGCTGATGGGCTTTTCTTCCATAGTCTGGACTTTGGTCGCTACATGTTGACTGTTGATTGACAGCTGACATTTGACCAGTAGCCTGCATCATTGTGCTGGGATGGTGGGGGGTGGAGGTGCTACATACTAATATACAATGTAAAAAAATATAAAATACAATTACAAATCTAAAAAGTGTACCGGGGTAAAACTTTCTGCTAAAAACAAAATAAAAATCTCAAGGAAATTGTATCATCTGACTACAAAGTTGGCACCCTATTAATACTATTTTAATGAAACAATATAATTAAAAAAATATGGGTTAATTTGAATGTTTGAATTTTATTCTATGCGTGGAATAACAGGTACGTCCACCAGCTCTATATCCTGGTCAACTGTTTCCTCAGACCTTTGAGGATGGCTGCCAGCTCCAAGAAACCCCCCATCAGCCATGATGACGTCAGCAGCATCTTCCTCAACAGGTGTGTATGTGTGCGATTAACAAACATGTTTTGTCCATATGTGAGTGCAAATTAATCTCTGGAGTGTTAATTACGCATGGTGCACAAGCAGAGACAGAGACTGAAGATAAATAAATACATGAAACCTCTTTTCATTTCTGTTTTCACACTGTATTCGCAATGTGTCTTCAGTGAGACCATCATGTTCCTTCATGAGATTTTTCATCAAGGCCTGAAGGCGAGGATAGCCAACTGGCCAACTCTGGTGCTGGGTAAGCTGTTACTTGTCCTCCCATAAAGTGCAAATCGCACAAACACACACTCTCTGCAACCATTCAGTTACATCAAGGTCAGGCTGTCAGTGGTTCCCTGCAACCAGTTTGTCTCATTCGGACGTCATACTTGACGTCTTACTGCTCTGTTCGCTCACACATACGCACATTTCCCTATCTCAGTATGCAACAAGGGCAGTTATTGTCTTGACAGACAATGACCACCCAGAAGGCATCCCATCATTTCACCTCCTAAAACAACCCCCCCCCCTCATCAGATAAGTATCACCTAGGAGACGGACTGCTGAAAGATGTGGCAGCAAATTACTTGTGACAAATTCAAAAAGAAAAGGGTCTGCTGATTAAACATGCAGGCCTTATCTCACCCTTTCCTGCTGACTGATTCAGTGTAGTCCTTTGAGCTATAATATGTTTTATATCAACAAATTCTCCAGTATTTTAGATCAATATTTCTGATTCTTCAATTTTCTATCAATACTATTCAAATGCTTACGATTACAACTTAAAAATGTGTGTTTAACATAGGTTCTGCAGAGACAGCTGTAGAAATACATTTCTTTCTGTTTCATTTGGCAGTTTATCTGAAGCCATGATTTTGCTTTTTCTTTATTCCTTTTTTTTCTTTCACTATTTTGTGGGCATTTTGAGGGCGGCCAACATCTTTGCCATTTTGAGATTCTCTCATAAATTTCTGGTCAGGATTTGTAAAGATTCATGGCTCTATCCTCAGTACATTCATCAACAAGTAGAGCAAATTTAATTTTGAAAAACATATGCCTCTGCATGAAATTGTGAAAATTGATGTCAAGAGTGTGCTGAAGCAACATGTGGTGATAAAAACATAACCCAACAGAAATATTGGCCAATTTGAAGCTTTCAAAGGATAACTCAACTCTGATGTAAAAAAAAAAAAAAAAAAGACCTTTCCAAGACTTTATTTTCCTCTTGTTTGCATCAAAACCCAGAAACGGTACTTCTGAAACTCTTCACCGTGGAAGTAGATTTTGAAAAGTTAAATTGTCAGTGACCTAAAATGACATTTACATGTTGATAAAAGGCCACGACACAAAGACAAAAACTATGTTTACCTGTAAACATGGGGACAGGTGCCTAATCTGTGCCTAAAAGAATTAAAATTAGGACCCTGCAAGGTAAAATAAAATAACTTTAATTGCAGACAAAAAGAGTAACATTGGCAAAAATAATTCAACCAGAGGAAGAAACGAAACTCAATAGATTGGTAAATAAAAAGAGAGGGCAGATGAGCTGACAAAAGGCAAGACAGGACTGTATATACACATAGGGTTGATTGAACAATGAAGCACAGATGGGACCAGTAAATTACGAAAGAGGGAAGACGAAGGCAGGAAATGAAAGTACAAGACATACACAAGGAAAAGCAAGTGTCAAAATAAAACTGTAAGGGGAAAGCAGAGAGCGAAGAGAACTAATTCGAAAACAAAACAGAAGGAGACATAAACAGTGGGGATACTAGAAAAATACAAGCATATGAAGGACTATCCATAAAAATCTAAGAGTCCAAAACAAGAATATATTACAAACCTGTACACACAAAGTACATATAAATAAAAGAAGAAGGAATAAAAATCCTTAAAATCACGGTTAGGACCAACTCTGCTAATTTTTCAAAATCACAAATAATCATGAAAAAACCTCAAGCTAATACTCCAACTGCAGAGAAGATGGAAGATACTCGTGAACATCAGTTACTGTTACTGTACTGCTATTAGCACTGCAAATGATAACTTAAAAACTGCTTGTCATAAAATACTTTTACCTTCATGTGGCTTACGTACTGTGTGTGTTTTTGTTCTAGCTGACCTATTTGACATCCTGCTACCGATGCTAAACATCTACCAGGAGTTTGTGCGTAACCATCAGTACAGCCTGCAAGTTTTGGCCAACTGTAAGCAGAACAGAGACTTTGACAAGCTGCTAAAGCAGTACGAGTCCAATGCTGCCTGCGAGGGGAGGATGCTCGAGACCTTTCTCACATACCCCATGTTCCAGGTACATAATGAGCACCAGCATTCTCTTGTATTCACAAACAAACCGTAACATAACCAAACCAACTAGTGTGTTTTTCTCAATTCTTGTCCCCATGTGCTATTGTGCTCTTTCCTTCAACAAGATTCCTCGTTACATCATCACCTTGCATGAATTATTGGCTCACACCCCTCACGAGCATGTGGAACGCAAGAGTCTTGAATTTGCCAAGTCCAAATTAGAGGAATTGTCCAGGTATGTGTCAGAGATGTCTACTTCTATTAAAATTCTTGTTATTGAATCCTGAACAAACTTGTGTGTTTGTGTGTGTGGCCAGAGTAATGCACGATGAGGTGAGCGACACAGAAAACATCCGGAAGAACCTGGCTATAGAACGGATGATAGTGGAAGGTTGTGACATCCTGCTGGACACCAGCCAGACATTTGTCAGACAGGGTGAGTTTTCATCAGTGCAGAGCAAACCTCAACAACAGCAAATCTTTGGAGGTTTCCTGGATAGTAAGAAATTCCTTTCCTGTCAACTTGTTATCAGTAAATCGGTGAAGTTGGAACTCTTTCATTGTATCATGGCCTTGACTACGTGGCAAGGTTTGTCTATCTGTCCGCTTTTCCAGTTAAAATGTCGATGTAGTACAAAATGGTATATTTTTTTCTGAGCATGAGAAAGTAACAACACTGTCTGGACTAAGGGTGGGATATTAATTTTCCCAAGGGGCTATGCAAGAACAGACTGTGACTGGTTGGACAGCTGCACCAAGAAGACCCCTTGGGATAATTAATTGGCCACCCCTGGTCTAGACTGTTCGACTGCTAAAGAAGCCTTAATGGATTATTAACTAAGTGTTATACTGTGTACGATTCCTTTAAGTCACATCTCACCTACATGATGCACTTAGAGCACAATATGTTCTCATTTTTTTTCCCACTGCGCAGACAAATAGATTGGTCAATATCACCTGTGTAGGCTACAGTCATGAGAAAAAGAAAAGTTTCACAGGACTCTATGTCCAGTCCTGTGAAAAATTTAATACACCTTTACTGCTTCCATGGGAATTAAGAGGGTAAGTAACAGCCAAATGCGACCTCTGTAACAGCAGAAAATTTGACGGTTTGCTGGTCTGGAGCATTCAGGTTTGGGTAAACATACTGCCACAATCTTCCCAGGAGTGGACCTCCCTGCAAATTCGTCTCATGGTCAGACTGTGCAATTCTCAGAGTAGCTGCGGAAAACCAAACACAGTATATCAGCACAAACACCTCATACCAACTGTAACCACTGTGGTGAAGGGGTGATGATTTGGGTTTGTTTTGCAGCCACAGGACCTGGGCATTTTACAGTCATTAAGGTGTCCATTAACTCTTCTGTATACCAAAGTATTCTAGAGTAAGAAATAAGAGTTTAATGGAAATCTTAATACTTGAAGTGACATATCCGTATTCATCTATGGATATTAGAACTATTACTGTGCGGAGAAGACTTAATATGTAATCTTGCTTCTGTTTCAGATAAATCCTTTTAATCAAAATTATGCAGATAAAGTCAGAAGTAATTTTCCACTTAAATTGTGCATTATTGGGTCATAGTATCTGCTAGTACAGGAGGTGGAAGACAAATGTCAAGTTTCCTTACAAATCCACTGTAGAGAAGACAGAGATTTTTCTCCTGCAGCTGAATCACACATCAAAAATGAAGCCCTGACGCCAGTTTTGACAGTGCACTTTACTGATCCATGGTTCCTGTCTGCTTTTAATCCACAGAGACTAACTTTTGCCTCAAAACCTGCCTGTTTCAAAGATCTACTCCTTTTTTTAATCTCATTCACTGTCATGTTGAGACACTCAACATCACTTTTTCATGTCTATGTTTGTGGCACTGCAAATGCTGCACATCCCTCAGCTTACTGTCGGTTTCATCAAATGTAACATCCTGCGTATCTCCCGCTCCACAGGGTCTCTGATCCAGCTGCCATCGGTGGAGCGAGGGAAACTAAGTAAAGTCCGCCTGGGGTCCCTCTCTCTGAAGAAAGAAGGGGAAAGGCAGTGTTTTCTCTTTACCAAACACTTCCTTGTTTGTACACGCAGCTCTGGTGGAAAACTTCACCTTCTCAAGGTGAGAACAGGGTTACCCTTGCAGTGTATCTATACCTCGGCAAAGACTTTTCTTTTTTCATTCAAATTACCAATAAATTGTTGTGCATATTTTCTCTTAAACTATTGCAGCAAGGTGGAGTTTTGTCCCTTATTGACTGCACACTTATTGAGGAACCAGACTCTAATGATGAAGAGTGTAAGTATATCGCATCTTTAAGTACCATGTCCATCCTATCAATACATGCACAGCTCATGGCTCATTTAGTTCCCTTACCACTCACTGAGGTTAATTAGGTGTCAGATGATAAGTGCCTGTGACTTCCCTTTAATCATCAAACGCTCACCCCTTTAAATGTCAGGTTTAGATCTTTTAACATTACAGGTCCATTATTTATTTATTTTTTTTCATTTTGCAATTAGGGAGTCTGATGAAACATCTACACATAAAAAGTGTTATGACAAACACATACATGTGTACACTTCATTTTTACACCCAAGCCTCAGGGGGGTGTAGAGGGAATATAGCAGGTCTGCCTAATTAACCCTCTGTGTGTATGTGTGTGTAAAATATGACTGTGTATGTACAAGCATTTTATTTTTACTGTAATTATGAATAACGGATCGTTGCAGTTTATAAAGCTCATTCTTTTTCATCTATCACAGCAAAAGCTGGTGGTCAGGTGTTTGGTCAGCTGGACTTTAAGCTTGTCGTAGAGCCGTCAGACTCGTCTTCTTTTACTGTGGTGTTGCTGGCGCCGTCACGACAGGAGAAAGCTGCGTGGACTAGTGATATTAGCCAGGTACTACATAAATCATGCAAATATACACCCAGACAAAGACAAAAAACAAGGGCCTTAAAATAACGAGGGCATGTCTCCGCTGGGCATTGATGGCTTAGTAAACACAGACTGTGGTGCAGTTCCCCAGGGCCGAGTTCAGCTCAGTGCCTCAGTACTTCACAAACAGGGTAACACCAAACAAGCATGTCACTCTGCATTAATTCTAGTCAGGCACTAAAAAAAAATACATTGACAGTTTTAAATAACTTCCTTTTTTTAGTGCCTTATCAGCAAGACTTGTGAAACAATGTCAAAGAGTGTGCTGTATTTACTGTTAATAAAAAGGAAGAAAACAGATGTCCAGTACGAGATTATTTCAGAATAAATCTGGAATACTTTCCCAGTGACTTTTTTTTATTATACATTGGTTATCTACTTTAAATGCTGTAGCTTAAAAAATACATGATAATAATCTTATATATAATTCTCTTTTTTCATTTGCTCATCTCACTACTCCTCTCGTCTCTCTGTCTCTGTAGTGCATAGATAATATTCGCTGTAATGGCTTGATGACCAGTGTGTTTGAGGAAAACTCAAAAGTCACAGTGCCTCATATGATCAAGTAAGTATTTTTGTGTGTGTGAAGAGAAACAGCTATCTCTTCATGCCACGCACGTGTCGCAGAACATAAGCTGTGATGGCATATCTGGTTAAAAATGTGGTTTTTTATGCTTGTTTCCTTTTAATTTATGCTGTTGCTGAAATCTGCTTGACGGTATTCCCTTATTTGCGTCCTTTCTTTGAAATATGTGGGTTTTATATTAATTTTTTTTATCTTCCTTGGCTGTTTTTGCTCAGCTACTTTCACAACCTTTGCCTAGCTTAGCAACCCAGCAGTCACCCATGCTTGGTTATGTGTTTGTGTGTGTGTGTACGTGTGTATCCATCAGATCCGATGTGCGTCTCCATAAAGATGATGTTGACATTTGCTTCAGCAAGACGCTCAACTCCTGCAAGGTCCCCCAGATCCGCTATGCCAGCGTGGAGCGGCTGCTGGAGAGGCTGACCGACCTTCGCTTCCTCTCCATAGACTTCCTCAACACCTTCCTGCACACGTACAGGATCTTCACCACAGCAACCGTGGTCATGGACAAGCTGGCTGACATCTACAAAAAGCCCTTCTCCTCCATACCTATCAGGTCTCACCATTCACACATGCAAATATCCATTCACAAACACAGATTGAAAGCATATTCTGTACATGCTCATTGCTACCGTGCAGATTGAAGCACCTCATAAATCCTCATGGAAATACTCTTTACTGGTTTGAGCTCCATTAAATTTTTACAAACATGAGCACATTTATTCCGGCCAATATTTGTGCCCTTGCAAACACAAACACACACAATCGTGTATATTGCCATTACCTGGGTGTTCTGAGAGGGTTTTATTAGCTTCCTTTTACTTGTTTTCTTTTTTGTAAATATGTGAATGATGTAGTCAGATGTGGGTCAGTGTTTTGGAAGAAGCAAGCAGCTTTCACCTCTGTCCACAAGGTTAAGCACATACTAACTGAAATATACACTGGCCTGTTTTTGGAGACCAACTGAACAGATTCTTCAAAACAGTTTTTGGCATAGTCGTAGGAATAATCAGTGTGTCAGATGAGACGTTTCTCTGTCTTTCTACTTTTCTGACGCTCTCTGTCTGTCTCTCACTCTTATTAGGGTGATGGCTACATCAGAATTGTCTGTTTATATTCCTTTCACAGCTTTACTTAACTTAGCTTTTCAACTGGAAAAACTTTGCCTTTTCCTCCACTCAAGGCCTGGTTTTGAAATGTAATACCTAACTCACCATGGCCTTTGGCCTTCCTTCATGGGAAGCGAAAAGGAGAGGGGGACCCAGGCACCAGAGTGGTGTGGGATGATGAACCACTGTGTGTGAAGCGAGTCCACTTCTTTACTAAAGCTTTATGATTTGTTTCTCTCCTGTGTTCTAGTGAAAAAACTTTACAATAGGAGGTTTATAAGGGGGGAAAATATTTTGTATCACAGTTGCTTTTTTATTATATTGGTGCTTTTTTTAGCCATGCTAGTAAAAGGGCTTAAGGGTGGTTGGTCTACCTCTATGTTCCAGACAGAAATATCACGTCAACAAGTGGATGGATTTACTATGAAATTCTGCAGCCATTCACGGGCAGAGAATCGATTGTAATACAACTTTTCCTTTAACTTCTCATCTCATTCTATCTAAATTCTGTCCATTATTTTGACTTATGTCCAGCCCACCATGAAATCATCCAACTGCTTGTTGACCTGTATTTAAGCCTCAGTTTTAGCTTTGCATATTTGGATGAGTGTGGAGTGCTAAGTCACCAGCTAACTCTATTAATGTTGGTAAAGGTGAATTTACACTCTCTTGGTTTAGCGTTGGAACAAGACTCAAATGATAGACAAAGTGCTGTTTTTGAAACTTTATTTTTCAGCCCCTGAATTATCTGAAAAATAAATAAATGTAAAAAAAAAAAAACTCCATAGGCACTGGTTCTTAGCATTATTACAAAACATAATAAACACATGCTAACCTAGGATGTTAAACATGAATAGCTAGGTCAGTAAGAACACTCCTCTTTTTATTAGTTTTTCTAGATTAAAGAAGATGATGCCAACTCTCTGAGCACATACACTGCATATAACCTACATACATGCACAAACCGAGGAAGACAGACAAAAATCCAGCTCTCTGTTTTTGCGCTGGAGTTTTCTCCCATGTGGTCATGTGCTGACATCTGGGACACTGAACATGTGCTGCTGTTGTCTGATTCACACACTTTCTGTCCCCTTTCTCAAACACACCTTTACTCTTCTGAGACATTTGTTTATCATCCCTCCATATTCTTCCCTTAAACCATCCTCTATCTCCATTACGTTTTGTTTCATCCATGTCCCTTGTCTCTTCATATCCCCTCCAGCTACAGGACGCAGTACCACTCATTTGACCGTCTGTCCATCTCACCCATTTGTCCTGACTACAGTCTCAAGATCAAGAAGATTGCCATGGATCAGTCCAAGTAACCGACGCTCTTCTTTCTGTCTCCCTTTTTGCTATCTCTGTCCTACTTTCCTGCTTGTTCTTCTTTTCTTCTGCTATGATACTTAACTGATGCATGACTTTCCCCTCTACTTTGCCAGTATAGCTCTTTATATGAAAAACTCATAGGGGTTGTGATTCCACCAGTTTTAAATCGACAATATGAAGACAGGAATGGGAGAAATTATGAAATAATTTTCTTAAATCTTCAGCTGATCTATGGCATGTTTTCTCACAGAAGTATCGCTTCCTTCAGGCTTTTCTATCTCTCTTAACCACATTCACCCCTTTTACTATTCTTCTCCAGTCCCTCATCTTCTGCTGCTTGCATCCTCTTTTTCTGCTCCCTGCTTCAAAGTACTTTGGTATTCGTCGTCTCTGCTTTTCCTGTATCTTTTCTTCCCTTATGCTGCTATCATTTCTCTCCCTCCTCTTTCTATCTGGATTGCAATTTGTTCTCCCGTTTCCTGCTGAATAACAGATTTGTGTGAATAAATGATGACTGTGTGTTTATCTACGCATGATTACTTCTTTCTCGATGTAACTCTGTACACACGAGTCTTTTAGAAGGGTAAATGTCATCATAAAATTGATAATCCAAATGCTTGTTGATTAAAGCTTTTACACGCTTTCATTGCCTGCTAAATAAAGCATTTCAAATGTTGCAAATCTGCAATAAAAGATGATTTTTATTTATTTTTTTCTGCTGAACACATTTTTGTTTATTGTGATTTTGTCATGTAAAGCACACAAGTACTAAAGTCCTAGTATCTTTCCAGTTTGTTGATATGTTTGATATTCACATTATAGTTTTAGCCCAGTATGATCTACCAGTTTTAGGACAGGGGACACGAACAATCATCACAACAACTGTAGATAATGCAGATACTAAATTTTTCAAATGCACAAGTTAGTCACCTTACCTTACCGAAAATCAAGTACGGCAAGTAGTTCACTAAACCACTGCCACGACACTTTAAGCAGGCTCTGTAAATGAAAGCTTTTAAATTTTGTTCACCAGCTAATCTCTAACTGTGGTCAAGGATTTTAATATACCTTCTTCATTTAAACCATCAATGATGGCAGCAGTGAGACTAAACCCAAGCAGTTCCAGCTCATAAAAAGAAAGCAGCTACTAGATAAATACCATAAAGTTTCATAGTGCTAAAGAGGACTGCACAGTTTGATGACGAGTCTCTCTGGGTTCAGCTTAATTAGGGTAGCACTGAGTTAGCTTAACTCGTCTAGCCTCCGCCCGTTCTTTGAAAGTAGGAAGTCATGCATGCAAAGGTATGTGATTCCCACAGTGTTAATTTAATATGTGTATAAATATCTGACTATTAAAGCTGACGGTCACCAGGGTAACCTCAAAGATGTTGTTTTATTTCTAGTTATTTCTCAGCGTAGTAGAAATGACTGTATCATCTCTACTTATCACCTCAAGCTTATCCAGTGCACTGTAAAATTTCAGATTCTTTCCCGAGCCACACTTTTCTCCTTTTTGACTTATGAAAACACACAGGGTTATTGGATTCTGCCTCTAAACCAAACACTCAACTCCAATACAGGAAAACAAAACAACAAAACCCTTTCGCTAATAAAAGTTTTACAGAGACCAGGAATTTTGTTTTGAGGTGATGCATTTCCAGATTCCTTTTTCCTTTTCTCCTTTTTTCTTAAATACTTCATTGTTTTTTTTGTTTGTTTTTAACAATTCCATTATTTTGCTAATATATTACGTATGTTCCCTTTTAGGTCTTTGGAGTTGTTTTTTGCCACCAATCAAAATAACAGAGGCGTGGACCACATGAATGACAAATCTCCTCGTCTCTGCCGCAAGTTCTCCTCTCCGCCTCCTCTGTCCATCCCATCCCGGACCACCTCCCCCGTCCGAACTCGAAAGCTGTCCCTCCACTCCCCTATCACCGCCAGAGTCGGGGGCCTTGATCTGACCAGTCCTCTGTCCAATTCCAGTGTCAACAACAACACTTCCCAGTCTGCTGGCAGTAGCCCCACATCTGCCCAGACACCAACACCTCAGACCCCAACCCCAACTACTTCCTCTCCTCCCCCTCCTCCCTCTTCCACCTCTCCTCCACCAAACAATTCCAAGCCAACACAAGACCAAGTTCCTCCCATTCCCTCATCGCCTGACCAGAGTCCCTGCTCAACTGCAGAGGGAGAGGATGTCCCCAGAATTGACCCCTTCTGTGGAAAACTGCGACGGAGTATTCGCAGAGGTATTTCATAGTTTCCACAGTTACACTTTTCAGAACATTAGGACTGAATATTGTTGAAATGTATCTATTAGTCTATGGTTTTCAGTGCTGTATTGTAAGAAAAATGGGAAAAATAATCATTGCCATCTTTTAGTACTTGAAAAATAATACAGATTATGTAAATAATCAAATAGACTGCCACATAAATATATGAATGTTTCTTCTGTTTTTTAGCTTTAGGTTATTAGGTCAGACAGCAAAAATACTTACATTAGGCTGAAAGCTTTCTGCTGCTACTAATATTGACATGAGGTTAAGCATATGGGGTCCAAAGTGTGCTTTGCTGCATTTGTAACAGTAGTAATGAGTGATAAGTGATGTTGCAGTGCACTCGCATTACCTGAAGTTCAGCAAGGGAAGATATTAAACCACTGGGGGTCAGAAAAACCTTTCACGGGTTAAAATTAATAATAAGCCACATTACAAATCTATAAATGTAACCCTTTAGTACCTCACAATAAATATATTGAAGATGTATATTCTTCTTATGATAAGAAGATACATCAGTAGATTATTTAAATTCTGCCTGCAGGTCAAAAAGCATGTCCCTTAACCTTTTCTGCTTCTTTATATCAAATAGCATCAGGCCACATGCTGTTAGAGACTATGTGCTGGACTATGTTTGTTGTTTAGGTATATTATCAGTGTATGTATTGCCACTAAATTTATACATTTAAAGAGTTGTTGGTGTACTAAAGGGTTTATGAAGCATTTAAGGTCACTAATCAAATGACAGAGTGAAGTGTTTCCCTGTGAGAGCAGAACAAGTGCCTGGTGGGACATCATTATCTCCTGGCATTTGTGTGCCTAAGTCAGCTAAGCCGCCTTCCCACCACACACGCTCAGATCTTCTAATGGCAGTGTTAAACAGCTCTCTCAGGCTGGAGAGGTAATAGTGTCAGGGCATCTCAGACAACACGGTTTCAGTTAGACACTCATCAATATTTGCACATGTATATGGAATGTGTGTGTGTGTGTATGAGATGTGCATGAGAGGTTCATGTGCTTCTAACTGCTTACAAGGAGACAAAGACCCATTAGCACTGGTACCGCAGAGCCACTTTCACCTCTTCTCTATACTGTCTCAGCTTCTTGGGCTCTTAATCATTCAGTACATTTTGAGCTTATGTGTACCTGCAGCTAACGCGCATCTACTTATATGTCTGTGGATCTTTCTCTTGGCTTGTCTCTTGGCTTATCAGTGGGACATTCTGAGCACAAGTTAAAAGTGATTATGTGAAAAATCTTACTGTTTTAGTCAGTTCACACATTCAAAATTCAGCATAAAACAATATATTTACTGATATATATAAAAAAAACACCCAGCTCGCCCCTGAGGGCGGTTTAGCCTTCAAGCTCGGGTCCTCTACCAGAGGCCTGGGAGCTTGAGGGTCCTGTGCAGTATCTTAGCTGTTCCCAGGACTGCATTCTTCTGGACAGAGATCTCCGATGTTGTTCCTGGGATCTGCTGGAGCCACTCGCCTAGCTTGGGAGTCACCGCACCTAGTGCTCCGCTTACCACTGGGACCACCGGAACCGCTACGTCTATCACTACGGCCGTTTTCTTCTGTTTCTTCTACCACCACTATGTCCGGTTGGTTAGCCATCACCATTTTGTCCGTCTGTATCTGGAAGTCCCACAGGATCTTA
>VUQG01012772.1:10569-24824 GCA_015106755.1 Etia nguti
GGAGAAAAATATCATATAAATAATTTGTATTTTTTGCATTAAAGTCCTTGCTTGCTTCAGCAAGGCAGTGCTGTTTTGGCTAATATTAAGAGTCGCAGTGGCACATGTTCACCTAGTAAAAAAACAAACATTTGGAGCATTATGAATGAAAAACGTGAAAAAAGGAACTGCCGAGCAGCAGAAATCCCACATCAAGAATTTGAAAGCAATTGGAGTTCATGTTATTAATGTTGAGAAGTAGTGGTGCAAAAGTTTTGCTGACAGCAAAGCCACATTGCCATGTAATTAAAGAATTCATTCATAATTTGTATAGTTTTTATATGGCAAAGTGCTTTTCAAAACCTCAATTAAAAACTAGAATTAAATGCTTACGCTCACAAATACCAAAACATTTTTTTGTTTTCTTTTCCTCTTGTAAAGATCTTGTTAAATTAACATCCTGTGTTTTGGTGTGTCGGTACCCCGGAACAATTTTAATGCAGCGCTGATGACCTTGATGCCTTGGCAACACTGCGCTCAAAATTTTGTAGCAGTAATGCGCATTTAATTGAATTTGCAGCTCCAGTGTTAACTTGCAAGAGATGAAGACAAATTATAGTAGAGGAGGGAAAGGAAGAAGTGAGAGAGACAGATAAAAAAGATGGATGGAACGCAGGAGTAAATGGGAGCGAGGTTATTTTGCTCCCAATTAATGAGAGCAGAGAACCCACAAGAGTCATTTCTATTCCTTTTTAATTGAGTTTAGTTATTTCAAGCAGGTAACATATTCGTCATATTTGTCATTTCATTTGGGAGTCGTTAAGGAGGTGGTGAAGAAGGAAGCCAGAGAGACGAGATTCTTTCAGATCTTGAGGTGTACTTGGAGCTCTCTCCTGCAGGTAATTTTTTCTCAGCAGGTGATGGCAGGCTTTTACAAGGTCACACCATTACCTCCTTCTGTCTATCATCCTCTCCCCACTTATGTTCTCTCCACGTTTGGACCCTCACAAACCGCCTTCATGATTCTTTTTTTTTTTTTTTCTCTCTAAATTTTGTCATTAGTTTTACAGTTCACATTCTGGGGCAATGGGTTCTTGCTATGTGAGCATGTAGTCTGTGTGTGACAGTGCCTGGAAAGGCATCCACATCTGTGTCATGTCCTCCAAAAAATTCAGAATCCTGGTCCAGTATTTCAGTGAAGTAGCATTAAAAAATGTGTTGTATGATTTATATTATTTACAGAAATACCAGCCTTTAAAATGACTGCACAGTGATTTCTGTTTAACAAAATTAACATTGCTACTGTGCTGTCAGTTTCTAAAAACACAAGGCTGTCATGTTGCTACATGGCCAACTCATGTAATTTTAAAGCAATGATTTAAAGGCTTTATACATAATTCACTGTAATCTCATTCAGAAGAAGACTGCGAATCTCATTAGCACCTCATTAGGACTTTCATGGCGAGAGAGAGTGAGAGAGACGGATGGGGAAGGAGAAAAACGACTGGGAGAGACGTGGAAAAGAGTCGAGCCCAGTTCAGGGCTGAATTAAATTAACTGAGATTTAAGGGTTGTTTTTTTTTAAAACTCATCCTAAATGAGGTCTTATTAGAAGAACTAGAAACTTTTTGAATGGACATTTTGATTAATAAGTTTGCATCTTTACGATGGCAGGCCTTAGAAAAATTCTTTGCTTGCACTTGAATTTTTTGTTTTAACATGCTCCAGAAATTCTGAATTTGTGAAATGCTAAAGTTAATATCCTTCATTTGTACTCTTTAGACCCTTAGGAATAAAATGTAATTATAAAGCTGAAGAAATATAAGGGAATGGAGCCTGCCAGGGTTGATTTTGACACCCTTTGTTTGAGCATTTTGAGCACATTGTGTGAACATTAGTTTCAGCCAAATCTAAATTGGTTAGTAATAGTCTTCTTGTTATGCTTAGACAGTTTAGCAGTTTTCAAAAGTTTCATTTTGTCTTTTCTGTGTTTTCAGACTAAATTTTTTTTGTCTTCTTTCTCATCTCTATTTATTGAAAAGGAACAGGTTACAGGTTAATTTGTCTTTTTTCCGCCTAGGTGTAACCTGCCGATACTTTTTGTTTTTAATTATTACATTTATTTTTGAAGATGCTGATTCTCTTTCTAAGAACAATAGTCGACAGCATGTACAAAACACAATCACCTTTACAGCGTCTTCTTTTGCTCAAAAAACCCCCAAAGAAAATAAAGTTCTCCGCTACTAGAACGAGGCAGGTGCTACAGGTTTATGTAACAGAACCAATCAATTACTTACTTAATTTTGTAACTTCACCAGAAAACATTGACAGTTTTCTGTATTTCACTCCATCATGTTCATTATACTGCTTTGATCCTTTGCTCATACTGAGGCTCATACTGAGGCTGGTGGCTTGTCTGTGGCTTTGACCTCTGGATGCCTCTGGATGGCCATGTTCAACTAGGCAAAGGTGATGAAAGTGTCTGGTTAGGTTTGTTTTTAAGAACTTTCTTTGGTTGTTCCCTGTGGTTCTCCTTGGCAAACTTTATATCTTTCACACTCACACCATAAGACTGCACGGTTGCTCGTGTCGTGTGGCTTTGAGTGGGCAAGCAGCTAAATAGCTGTAAGAAGCCCGTATGTGTGTTCCATGTGTGAAGCCGACTAACCGGACATACGTGAGGCTGACCTACTGATCGGCAGTCCAAGGAGAAAATCAGCTGATGCCTGCATCTCTGTTTACAGGCTTTCACATTTTATATATCGTTTATCAGCGCTAACCGTAGCTATTCTTGGTTAGCCTATCTAGTTTATCCAATCAGTGAAAGGACTAGAGCTTTCAAAGCAAATAGCAACATAGAGCATGGTCATGCTAATTGTTATTTTCAAAGAATGCTGTCTTTTGATTAAATAGTATTGAAATGAAGTGAAATACCATTAGTACAGTGGAATATAGAGCGAAGGAAGCGAGGGAGGTATAATGTCTCCTGTGCTGATGTTCACACTCAGCAAAGTACTTTTCTCCCTGAAGCTGATACTTCAGTGTAGTTGTGAGAAGTTTGGGTGCTACTTGTGAATCCGGATTAATGCATGGAGATCAAGGTATTTATGAAAAGCACATGAATTCTAAAGCGGAAAGAATGAATCAAGCAGAAATAATGATTTTACATGTGGAAATCTACATATGTCGCATTTCAAAATGCTTCTCGCTCACACTTTAAAATTCACCGCCTCGGCAGGGAATTGCCTCAAAACATAATCAACAGATGAAATTTGTAAAGCAAATGTTGCACCCTTAAAGGAATCGCTTATGTGTAACGTGGCAACAAAATCTACAAAATAAACCAAATATTTGACGAGAAACTTGATGTATGCGTGTCTCTGCCGGTGAATGCACTGGTCTGGAGTCTAAGTAGTTTGACATCGTTATTTCAAGTAGTGAAATGTCAGTGAGAGATGTAGCTCATCTGACAGATGGCATATGGAGAGTAGTGCTCTGACCTTCTGTTCACCTGCACTGAGGAAAAAGTCACGTATACGCACAACACCTGCTGCCCCGCCCCCCTCTCACCCACACTCACCTGATTTCAAACCGCCTCTCTGGCATGAAAGACAATGCGTTAATGCTAGATTATCTCTCTAGACATATTTGTGCGTTTGGACCCGTGTGACACACGGGTCCACAGAGATGCCACAATGTCTGCTGATTCAGTGGTGGGCGTGAAAGAAGGAAGAAGAAGAAAAGGCCTGTGGGACTGACTGCTTCAAGTGGCAGGTGTGGGTGTTTGTGTAACAGACAGGATAGCAGCTGCTGTGTTCCTATCAAGTATCTTTAGTTACACACAGAAGGGTCTGACACTAAACCAAAACCTGTGACACTGAAACATGATCAGCCTGGATCTTTTCACCTGCAGAGACGAACAAGGGAAGGAAAAACTGGGCACAGAAACTTGGATTTCAAAACTACATCAAACATTATCGTCTCACAAAGGCCTACTCTGTTTCAGCAAACTGCTTTTATATGCCTTCTCATTTATTAATACTCTTTATATGTAAGGAAAAGAAAGAGGAATGGTAAGAGAGAGTTTAGTGCGTTCTCCTGAGGAGCACCTGTAAGCTGTTCTTGCATTCCCCCGTGTTGGTCTTTGCTCTTATTTATTATTCATTTGTTTTTCCACCTAACAATTCCAGAGGCCTTTTTGCTAGTGCTAACTAAACAAGCACTGACCTGGAAATTACCACTGAGCCACAGAGATTCTTTATACTCGCTGTAAGTTATAAAAGATGACATTCTTTCCCAGGAAAAGAGTGTGTTCGCTCATCATGCAGCTTCAGGGCGACGGGCGACGGCAGAATTATTTGGCCAGCTTTGCGGTACCCCGATCGGCCTGATGAAGACACAGAGACTCACTCAGTGGATGTCACATACAGGTTTGATGGTTTAAGTATAGAGATGTGCTTGATATACATTAAGTCATGCAAGATGACAGTAACATCTCCGACCTTTATGCTTAAACCCTGAGGTGTGTTGGAGGGGGGTTTAGGGCAATGCACACACTGGAAAAGATTCAAGGGGAAAAACCAATGACAGCATGAAGTGGCTGGTGAGCTCTAAAGAAGAAGGAACTGCAGGAGCTAATACAGATGTTCCTGAGGGTTGCTAGTTTGTGGATGTAGTCTTACAAACCTAATGTAAAAAAAAACATACGTTTGATCTTATTTCCAGTTGCTATCTTTGTTAGTATATTTATATTTGTCTTGAAGATGTTGCCATCTAAGTATCTCACAGTACTATTAGAAGGGCTCATTGTAATTTTGCTTAACCAGCTTGATGGGCAGGAGCAAGCTAGCCAAGAAATTTCTCAAACACTATTTGGAGTGACAGAAGCCCAGGGCTTACAACTTCGCCATAGGTATATGCAGAGCACAGATGTGTGGAAATGTACACAGTTAGCTGCCAACGTCTGTAAGGGATTGGTAAGTCAGGGCCTCAGTATACCTGGGGCAGTTCTTAACATGTGAGGTACTGTAAACAAACAGACAGATATACAAGGAAGCGATGGTGCTGCGGGGAATCGGAGCGCGTGTTTAAGGCTCTGGGTTTTTGCGATGACAAGGGATTATGTGCATATTTGGATATGTGATTCTGTCAGACAAGATACCATAATGCATCTCCTCTGTATCAGCTACACTCGAGGGCTGTACATTGGGCATAGCCATGTCACTTAAGGGTTAACCCTGGGTTTTTGCTATTACAAAGGCAGTTCAGTTGTTAATCAAGCATAAGTCATTATTGTTACTTAAACAACAAAAACGATTTTTTTCCCCATTTAATAGTTTTACCACTGTCATCGTCCCTTTATGTGCTCCAAGCTAGATTACTTAGCATGTTGATAACCACCTTTGTGTGACTGCTTAACCAGATTGCTGATGTTAGGGTAAGTGAAGTCAGACAGTAGAGAGAAAAATATCCTGGGTATGTTTAAGTTGCTTCTTAGTACAGTATACTGTTGTAAACTTTGTTGTGTTATACAGTTATTGTGTATCGGTGTTCGGTGACTTTCAGCTTGTAATTGTAGCTTTTTCTGACTCCCTCATCTTTGAGCTGTTATCACTGAAATAGATTTTTTTCAAAAACCCCCAAATAACATCTAAACTCTTGTAGACGAACACAACACCCTATGTGAAAATTAAATCTAAGAATAGTGACCGATTTGAAGAGATGTGTTTTAGTTATGCAGGTGCAAATAGTTAAAAATGATGCCGTGTGCATGGTGTAGCAAGAATTTTACCCGGCTGTTAACAGCAGTCCTTCATTGTAGCTTATACAGGAAATGGATGTTAAGCTTCAAATGAAGACTGCTGTCCATTTTGATGCAGCGTACAAATGTATTCTTAAAGTGTCTTAGAAACTAAAAGTAATTTCATTATTGTACACCACAGAATTTGAGTCTGCGTTGAACATGGTCCTTACGGATTGAAAGCTGTAATAAATACGGTTCAACAAAAGAGGTGGAGACGGCTCTATTCATGTGCATCTATAAAATATTCAGCGTCCTTCTAACAAGCTAAATGTATTCCATAATTACCACCTCTTTCAGTAAAGCTTTTTCCTTCCTCGTACCCTTTTCGTCGTCCTCCTTTCTAATATAATGAAGCGAGTCTTGAACCTTCCTTTTAATTGGCGTTGACTCTGATGAGAGGAGTAAAGAAAAGAAAAGTAACATTACATAAATTAATGTTTACAAAGAAAGGAGGTCCTGCAAAGCGATTCGGTCGCGTAGTTGGCTTTGTACGCACTGCTTCCTTGAACTTCGATGGAATGTTGTTTAGAATAAATAAGGCGCTGTGGTAAAATGAGGGGTCTTATTTAGAGGGACTGATGAGCCACTGTAGAGCCTCTTCAGCCAGGGAAATTAACTGGCTGAATAGATGCTTAGACTTTTGTAGCTCTATAATGAGACTCCCACACTTGTTGTATTTTTGCTCTGACTGTACATTTACTCACATATCTGGTTTTTTTTTAATGAAGGTTCACGTAAAAAAAAAAAAAATAACGGCACACCAACCTAAATTATTTAATTTTATCTTTTATTTCTTGCTTGTGTTTTTATCATTATTGTGGCACAAGAGATTTACACTTCTTTGTTAAATAGGTTAAGTAGGTATGTCGTTAAAAAAAACAAACCTGTTCCTTCCTGAAGTGTACCTCACTGCAGCTCTTAACTGCATGTTGCTTCAAGAGTTCACAACTACTCTGACTGTTTTTTCGACACAGTTTTTAACCTTCAGCTTCAAAAGGCTGATGGGGTATTGTCGTGTTTTAAATCTATCAGTGAGATAATAGCAATCACGTCCTTAATTCTTGGAGAGAGACTACCAAAACTATGAGAATGGATGCGAGGAAGTGTGCAAAAAAGTGGAAAAACTTGAGGGACAAATATATTTGGTCACATTGTAGAGCCCTAGCACTTTGTTTGTTTCTGTCGTGGGACTGGGACTGGCCCACAAGGTAATTAACGCATAAACGACCAATAAAAAGCATGGATGCTGGTGACGGGGTAAACCATACTGGTTATGTTGTTAGCTTTACAAAGATTTACCGCACAAGTCTGAATGTGCACTCCATGTTGCCTTGACTTCCACTGATGCAAAGTACTAGGTTAAAATGCATAATCTTTTAAAAAAAAAAACCTATTCTTCACTTCCCTGTCTACACACATTACGCATGAGGAACATACTCCACAATGACATCTCCTATATTAAGTGCACAGTCATATTCATAGTACAGATCGCTGTGAACACAGAGTAGAAAATAAGCCTCGTCTTCTCTACAGAAACTCACTTTTTCTCGAGTTGCCAAGTATAGCATACTATAGCTTCATATTGTGTTCAGCACCTTCCCTGCAATACTCCCACCCACATAAAATGATATCGAAGCGGCACGTTCAGAAAATCCCTTTGTTTTCTGTGTTTATGGTAATATTGAAATACCCATCAAAGGAAGAATTACAGTAAGATGAAACAGATTTTACTTGAACTTTAGACATTTGCAACACGATATACTAAACAGCTCTGAGGTAGTCTTTGCTTACAGTATACAACAGAAGTGAGTATACTCTAGTGCCCAGTATCAGTCTTCATCTTAGTCTCATCATTCACTGTTGTCCTGTTATTCTGTAATTATAGACAGAACTAGATGCACTAAATATTTAGTGTTGCTGCTTTCACCAGAAGTACTTGTTTGATGATATGGTAAACATTCATAATATAAATAATGTAAAACATAAGTTAACTGTGGAATCTTACATGTTATGTTGCCAGACATTACTGCAGGTGGCAGCAACCCTCTCTCTGTGCCAGACGTTGTAGAACAGGCAAGGTGGAAAGTAAGACAGAAGACAGTCCCAGTTCGTTTCTGTAGTGTTATAATCTAGGAAATGATTATGTGTATTCATGCTGTGTCAGAGTCAACTGGCCTAGAACCACAGAGCAATCCCTAACCACATTGTGCAAAGGTGTGTGGACGTTAACCTGCAAGAAAAGAAGGTTTGAACAGTTTGACTGTCTGCATCAGTCTGCCATGCATTTCAACTGCATTTAAATAAACCCTTACTATTGTATGTGTAAATACATACACATTATGTATATGGACCAAGTTCAACCCTGTCCTTTAAACTGTGCTCAGTTATGACTGTTTTTGAGTGTTTTGATTAATTCTAATCAGTCAGTTTCTTCCTTTTAATCAACCAAGAAATTAGTTGCTAGTAAGTTTTTTTGGGTTACGTTTTGAGACAATTTGAGTACTGCTATGCAATCCTTACTTATTAGAATGGTGTAATTATTCTGTCTTTGTCTTTTCTAAAAATAAAAAAAAAATATGTTGGTTTGCAAAGACTGTTGATGTATTCCAGGTCACTGAGCATGTGCCATTCCACTTTTCCAAACCCTTGCTTGTAATAATTTATGACCTTGAAACCAATCATGATTGTTTATGCTTGGACTAATTTTGTAGGGATCCATTCAACCAAAATGTCCTTTCACCTGTGTCATCCCAGCAAAGGTTCTTCGCTCGTCTCCTCTTTTGGATCAAAATAATTGCACAGAAACACAAACACACACGTAGTCACTCATGCACAAGCCCCGCACAAATGGAGGAAGTCAAACGCTTGTTTCCCTGCTAACATTCTCATACATTTTCGGTTTGATTCACACAAAGGCAAAAGGCCTCATGGGGAGTGGCTGTGGCTTACCATGGTAAATATCTTTATTCCCCACTGAAATGACCTGTTCAGTCTGACACTGAAGCTGCCACACTATCGTATAACTGCCGCCGTTCCCAAACAGGAGCTATGTGCGATGTATTTTCCAGTTGATGTTTGTTCTAAGCACGTGATTCTGTTTCGTGAGATCCTTCCTGGTTTCTAAAGAATACAAACCCTCCGCTTTCATGAGCTGCATGTGTTTGTTTCCCCTTTCTGCCTCTTCAGCGCAGCCTGAGGCTGCTGGGCTTGTCACCGTGTTATTGTTCCATAAGCGTCTCACATATAGATTGCAGGACTTTGCATTAGAAATGGGACTCATGGGGCTCTTCCCAGGATTCAGGTTCAGCTTAGCTAAAGTTATTCCCTGGAATCTGTGTGTCTGAATGTTTGTGCGCTGTTGTGTTTTTTTTTTTAACTAGCATTTTCTCTATTACGAACCACTCAAGTGGTGAATACAACTCATTTATAGTAATGGAATATTTATCACACATGCAGCGGTTTTTACAAGACAGGTTTCATCCCTTTCACAGCGTTGGTCCGACCCGGCAGGTGTTTTCTTTTTTTAAAGGCTATGATCTGTAAGCCTTGCATTTTGTCTGACTTGTTTTTACTAGCCCCGTGTTGACAATTGGTCTGCAGCCCGATCTCTGATATACCCAAAGGCCATGTGAGCTGGCCATAAACTTGCTGTGTTATAGATGTCCATTGATTGGTCAACAGCTCTTGATTGGCCTGTATCCTGTAAAACACTGCTCAAATGTGAATGCTTTTATTAAGCACATTAGTAATAAATGTGCAAAAACTGAAAATGAGCCATGCTGTTGATTTTTTTTATTATTATAATTATTATTTTTTCTCCTTCTCTACGTGGTGATGTTTTCAGGTGGACTGGGCCTGGCCAACATTGCGGTGACTCTAGGCAGTGACGCTTACACAGCTTGTCTTCAATGCTCAGGCTGCCCAATTTTATATTTTATTTACCATCATATTCCACAACACATGTTTATGAGATCTGCTTTCATGTAGTTATGTTTTATTGATTAATCCACACGTCCTTTCTCTGCTGCTGGTCTTATTTTCTTTTTGTTTTTTTAATTTCTCATTTAGTTTTGCTTTTGCTTGCCTCTGTCTAGTCAATGAAACATAGCACTGTTGAAGAATTTATATGTCTGTGTGTTTGAAAGAAAGGGAGAGGTCCCAAGGAACTGGGCTATTGAACCTCTCAGAACCCCGTCTCATGCCTCTGTCACAATCCTTCATAGCAGCCTCTGACCTTTACATTTCGCTCTTTCATTTCCTTTTGAGTTTTGTTGTCAGCCTTCCTCCCTGTCTTTTCACTTTTTGATGAAGATGTGCTAATAGATGTGCCCTTTTTCCTTCCTTTTACTCAATGCCAGTTTCAAATACGCTCCTGACTGATCCCACAGCCCCTCGCCATTTAGCACAAATGCACTTCGGTGTACCTCGCCTCTCACCCAGTGTCAGCTTGTACAGGCCCTGGCTGCTTTGAAGATAAGTGAGCGTATGTGACAGATGGATGGTCTTGTTGGAAAGCAGGTAACAATGAACTATTAAGTTCATTCTGGTACATTAACACTGATGTAAAATTTCAAAATAACAGCACAGAATACTGTCCATGTTCGTGTATTGACCAAATTAAAGACAAATCATTTAATTCTGAGGACATGCAAAGTTTGTCATTCCGCTGGGTTGGATTTGTTTTGATTATATCCAAAACACGGATTCATTTTGGAAAAATCACTCCTTTGGATGGCAGTCGTCATTATCCTATATTACAATAATAATAACAGTTTTTAATAAAGAGAGCCTCTGTAATCTAAACTTAGCGTAAAATATTTTATCAAAAGCATGCTGCTGATAAATGTAATGCAGTTAAAAGACATGGGGCTTATCGTTCAGTTGCAGTAACAGAGTATTGCTGTACTGTATCAAGTGTCTGAGCTGGAATAGATCGCTCGTGGACACTCGTCGGTCTTTAAAAGGTCAACCTTACATTTGGCAGTTAACTTAGGGTGGGATCTATGGGACTTTGCCTCAGGTTTGCCCGCGTTTGATCTCCTCTAGCTTCAACCGTTTCCTCTCTGACACCCCTGTGCTGTCTTCTCTCTCTCCTTCTTATAAAGATGTTCTTTTCACAGTTTCAGTCAGTCCCTCTTTGCTTTTCCTCCGTCTTCTCTCTTCGCTCTCTCTCTCAGCAACATCTCCTACAGGGTCCTGTTCCACTACATTAATGGCTTTCATTTATTTTAGTTTGTCTGCAGTCAGATCCCTTAGGCCCAGAGTTAGCTGCTGTTTTATTTATATTGTTTGTGTTTTGACAGTTGTTTTGGGTAAACTTTGCCGATGTACTTATTCACTCAGGGAAGGCTACATTCTTCATCAGAGTAACAGCCTGTGCTGTCAGTCAGAGCAGATCCATATCCTGCTGCTGCTTGGATGAAAAACTTGAGGAAATAAATATGGAACAATGAATAAAACATATATCGAAGCAGCTCAAACGTATGTAAGGTAAAGTTTTAGACTTGAATTGAAATTAGGACAGTGACCGTCCCTGATACTGAATTTTTCTGTGAGTAGAAGTTTGTGGAAGTGGCACATAAATGAAGTGGGAGATTAAATACATTTGGCCTCTCTCGTTCACTTACCCACATTCGCACACACTTGTGCACACACCGGTTCACATCTTAATTACTGAGGCTTGATGGGTACTTAACCTTGCCCCTTGCTGCTTATGCTAATGCAGAGAGGTCAGGAGTGTGCCGAGTGGCTGGCTCGCTGTCAAATCAGCCAGAAACAACTGTCGGAGTGGAGATGAGAGGATGAGGGAGACAGAGGCGCAAGGACAAGCCAGATATAGGAAAGGAGAAGGAGGGACAGGAAAAGTAGGGACACACCTGACATGTTGATAAGTATATGTTTTGGACTTTGCTTCCTCCAAAATGGATTGAATTCAAATCACGCTAAAATGCCAATGTGTACATCTTACCTACACAAAACTCCTCGCTACTCTTACCAGTATGACCTCATCCTTTAAGCAACATGCTTGTAAAGGAGCATATGGCTGACTCTGTGTGTGTGTGTGTGTAATGAGCTCATCCTCTCCCCCACTATGTAGGGCTGAGGATGTTGAGCAGCAGGGAGAGTCATTGAGAGGACACAGTTACACCAGTGTTATACTCACCATGTTTGCAAGTATGCTAGGGGTCTGTTGGTGTCTGTGATGTGACCTTCAAAATCGGAGGGTGTGCGCAAAACTCTGTGCTGGTGTCCAGTTTGTTGCGACTGCATGGACTTATCCGTACAGCCTCTACACTGCGACAGCACCAACAACTGTAGGCAGGGTAAAAAGAAAGAAGTATAATACAAAACCCCAAACTATAGTGGATTTGTTTATGTATAGATGGTTTTTCCTTCAGCATCAGCTCCTTGTGCACCTCTAGACCACTTCCAGTGGGATGCTACAGTGTTTTTTGGTTGCCCCGTTCTTAGCACTTGCACGTGTGTGACTGTGATAATACCACTGAAATCAAACTTGTATAGAGAAGATGTGGCAAACTGACCTGAATTTCTCCATCAGGGATCATGATGATGTGACCAGATATATTCAGAATATATGGTATTATATCTTTTCCTTAGGGTCATATTGCCCATGTTACATTTTCCTGAAACATCCTGAGGCTAAAATAAAATTAAGATTAAAGAGCTGGCACTTGGCAAGACTGAATGAGATCCACTGGGCCTTGCAGATCTACAATGTGGTCATAGGAATGAGTAAACCAACAGTGGCAGACACACTGGAACTGTTGCAGCACCACACAAGGAGAAGAAAGTTTAAACCGGTCTTTGATTTTTAAGTGTGAGTCACAGAACTTTGTGATAATTTCTGCCTCATGCACAGAGTCCAGGCTTATTATCGGGCTTTCATTCTATGACTAAGAAACCTCACTAGATTGGCGTCTAGGTTTTAGTGCCTCTGATAATTGTTGTGGTTTGATCTAAACAATGGAAAAATACACATTAAATGTTTCTGTGGGAGGTAGTGCTATCTCGTTGACCATAGCAGTGTGTAGCATAGTAGTCTTCTGTTCAGGTCAACGCAAAACTTACCTATAAACCCAAAGTGATGCTTTGCATTTTGTAAAAAGGATAAAGATCGATACCTTTTGTTTGTCATTTTTCTTGTTAACATAACCATTTTCAGATGTGTGGCAGTTGTGGAGACTTCAGCATATTAGCTCCGTTTATATGATGTCACTACATCTCAGTTCCAGCGGCTGCTGTAATTCACTCATGAAGGGCCTCTCTTTTACTTCAGGTTTTGTTGTGACAAAGTTGAAGAGGCCTTTATATAGGTCATGCACTGCGGTCCATCCGATGCCTAAAAGTTATTTTAATGTCATATTCATAGCAGGGACATCTCCCAAGTCAACCTGATCAATTCACTTGGACA
Organism: Etia nguti; assembly: GCA_015106755.1. NCBI lineage: Eukaryota > Metazoa > Chordata > Actinopteri > Cichliformes > Cichlidae > Etia > Etia nguti. The sequence goes on from VUQG01012772.1 coordinate 23,784, forward strand.
TTTAGTCTGGTCTAATTTGACTGATTCACCGCGTCCACTGAGCTGTTAAAAACCTGTATGTACAGCACAGCACTCTGTACCATGCATTCATATCACAGAGGTCATACATGTATGCATAGAATATTGTGCACTGATGGCATTGCCAGCCAGGACCATGTGTATGCATTGTATCTTTGAAGCATGTGAGTGTTCCGTGTGTGTGTGTGTGTGTGTGTCTGCGCGTGTGGTCCTAAGGCAATGGAGAGTGGTGACAAAGAGTTGACAGAGGGCCGTAGAGATTTAGGGCGAGGTGCCAAAGAAGTCAAAGAGAAACGTGTGTGTAGCCCCACACACACACACACACAGAAACACACACACGCACACACCTCGTCGTCTGATCTTGGGGGACATCTGCTCTAGTCCGGGTCACTGGCAACGAGCGCTTGGTTGGGCTCAAAAGTATCACCACGGCAACCGCATCGCATAATCCCATTCCGTCTCATCCCACCCAGGAACTGCGTGCGGCGTGATTGGCCCGTTCCCCCTGGGGCACTGAGGCGGCGACTGAGGCGCTGTCTGCTTACTCGCTGTGTCAGCTATGGCTCCGAGTCTGTGTGCAAAGAGCGAGCAGAGCATTAAAGGAACGTTTGGCGCATTTTGGCAGGAGACGGTGTGAATTATGCAGACGCACCCCTACTGTGAGTGTGTCTGTATGTGCGGTGTTGCCAGTGTGGGAAGAACAAGCTACTCTAAACAGATACCGACTCTTTTGTCCTGGCTTTTCTGTCTCACTTAACCTAGTCATGAAAGTTTATGTCTGTCTGCCTGCCATTTTTTTTTCTAGTGTCAGAAGACTCTCATTCTTTCTGTCCCTTTTCCTAGAATTTATATACAAGCATTATATAACACTAAATATGCTGGACTCAAATTCCCTCGTATGTGCACTGCGTACTTGTTTTTCCAGTAAAACAGATTGTGGTTCTGAAACAACACTGCCTAATGCAAGCAGCTTCTTATAATCAAATAATGACAAGAGTCCTTAATTTTTGCTTTCATCTCTTT
>VUQG01012772.1:84575-99148 GCA_015106755.1 Etia nguti
CCTTTCCCCCTTTTTTTTTTTTTAAATTTAAGTTGTGTTGGAGACACAACACATTATCATATTCTATCGCTTTATCCTCCATGTACTGACAGTTGTGCCTATTTTAAAATATCATGTATTGAGTACAAAGGATTACACTGTGTGTTTAAGAAAAATTCCCTTCCATTGTCCAGATTATCTGGATAGAGGGCGCATGCGAACATGTTGTTTCCTGGTCCATGTGTTCTTCCATTGTTTGTTGCAACCAGTGCTTTTTCTTTTCAAGTATTTCATTATTATTCACTTTACTAAGAAACTTCAGGAGTCTGTGAAATAGTTAATTAGATTATTAATTAGTTAATTAAAGTTAGACCTGTAAATTTACATCAGGGTTTTGCCATCAATTAAGACTTTCTCTACTTCATTTGGTATTCCTGTAAAATTTGTTGCTGAGAGGATTTGTAGTCCACTCTTTTTTTTTTATTTTTTTTTTATCAGTCATGACCTGAGAAATGTGAGAAAGAGCAAGCAAGTTGCCTTTTGACAGATCATCACTGACAGATCATCACTGTGCCATCACTCTGAAAATAAACCAATAATGGAAAAGCGTTGAAGTTATAATTTGCCAGATGAGTGCGTTTAACAACCGTTATCAGCTCCCTGTTTCAATTTTGTGAGAGAAGGTAAAGTGTGGTGCATTTTTACCCCGAGGTCCTGCATTCAGGTCATTAAGTGGGGAGAAAGTCTCAGCTAGGGGAGCGAGCTGTTATTCAGTCTGACTTTTTCACTGCTACATGGCAGCCGGGGGTGTCCAGATTTTCTGGGAAATAGACTATTTTGTTAAACCTAAATCTTGCGTTGTTGGTGATGAGAAGAATATAAAAACTGGACAAATTTGGATTGAGTATGTGATGAAACAAGTTGTGCTTTGAAGTTAGTATTATATTAAAAAAAACAAAACTGTAGGGGTCCAGTTTTACATTTTTATTACACCAAGAAAATTAAGTAATGCAAGAAAGGGTGTGACATCACTTGCTTTTAGTCACGTGATCTAATCACATGCATGGATGTTTCATCCTTTTGGAACATCAGAATTCACCTTACAGCCATCAAAACATTGATATAAATAAGCGGCTACCATAATGGTGAGCATCGTGTTGCGATGATACAAAGTGAGAGCCAGAAAGCCAGCTGTGTGTGTCATGCTGCTGCTGTGCGAGTTCACTTCATAGCCTACCATGGTGTTGATCCAGCATAGTAGGTGTGACTTGAGACATCATTGTCATTGTGTGTTTGATATATTGATATTTTGCACCTTCCTTCCTGTTCATCTGCTCATTTACTGTAAATTGCAGGTCTATCTTAACCCACCATAAGTGTTTGCCGTTGATAAGTCTCCTGAAAAGTGCTACAGATACACTGCTCATCCTCTGTGGCCTGCTTTTGACAGCTCTTTTGCGACTGGAGTCTTTTAATCTTTATTTATTGATTTTTTTTTTAATTTTTTTTAATCTCAAAGGAAGTTACTTTTCAGCCACTAAGATTGAAAAGCAACTTCCTTGTTTGTTTTTTTTTGGTTTGTTCTGCTTTGGTCTGATTGTGATTTTTGTGCAACTTATCTGCAAAACATGATAGAAGGTAATACACTGCACTCTTAAAATCCTTTAGTGGACCAATAATTTAATGATCGGTAAACCTCTCTTTGCTTAAAACTGAGGTGTTTGAACAGTTCCTGCTAGTTCTGATGCCAGGTTTTCCCAATGTCACAATTCTTATTGGGCAATGTTCTGCTGGGAATAAAATCACATGTGAACTTTTGGTTCAATGACAGGGATAAAAATCAAGGAAGGTGGGACCTTTTGTATAAATTCTAGTTAATATTTTAATGTTATATTAAACGTGATTGCTGACCTTGATAGATGGATTTAATTTCTGGCTTATTTTTCAGTCCTATTATTCTTGCTCTGGTTGCCTGTTTGCATTCATAATTTCAGCCCTGATTAAAAACAGTTGGTTGGAAAAAGGAGAGGAGAAACATATCAGTGGAAGAAAGAGAGGATGAATTGGGTAATGGTAACCTTGAAAAAGGAAATGACAAAACTTTTTTTTCTTCCTTTTTCTTTAAAAAAATAAATTCATAACAGATACTTTGAATCAAACAATCAAAGATGATTGGGATCACTGATTAATGAAATGAGGGCAGAAATGTAAAAAAATAAGGGGATGAAGGCCTGGGGATAGAGACGAGGGGTAAAAAGCAGTGGGAAAAGTGCTGTGGGAAGCAGCTATAGAGGTTGTAATTAACCAGGGGTTAATGGAGGTGGCTAATTGTCCCCCACATGTATAGGTAGGCTTTCTGCTTGGCTACATTACAATTAAAAACCCACCCTCATAATGATAGGGAATAACAATTAACTGATAATTAGAAACACACTTGGAAGACACAGTCGCTTGGTGTGTGTGTGTGTGTGTGTGTGTGTGTGTGTGTGTATTAAGAATAATTTCATATGCTACCAGCCCTTTTATTGTTAATGTCCATGTGTTGAATTGAATTATATATTTTTTGCTTTAATTCCTCACCCAATTAACCTACATAATGAAAGATGGTCTTCTTTAACTTCTCATTGTCTTGTGTTGCTCTTGTTCCCTATGTACCCTTTCGTATCCATCCTTTTTTCCCCCTCTTGTCTGCTAGCCCTTTTCACACTGTCCTTTTTTTCCCTTTTTGTAGTCCTACTTATAAATGTGGGTCTATTGACAGTCATTAAGAAAAAAAATCTTTTGAAAGTCTTTGCAAGCTTCCTTCCTCAAAATTTTTCCTTCTTTCTTCCTCTTGCAGCTCCTTCTTTTTTTAAATATAGCTCTTCATTTTCTCCTTTTGACGCTTTTAATTTTTTTCTCCTCCCTTCACCTTTTGCTTTTAGTTTTTTCTCCTCCTAATTACTCGTCCATGACCTCTTTTGTCTATTTTCTCCAATTCAAGTCGTGATGATGGTAATCACGTCAATGGCGTGACGATGAAGAAGGCCAAGTCTCCAGAGTATTTTTATCGTTCATCTTAAAGGCTGAATGATGTCCTGCTGTCTCTTCTTTTGAAGAACGCTAGCACTTATATAATGGCATCATACCGAATGGCTGTGATTGAAGCTGAAAAGGCCAAGTAACTTCTCCACTACCCCTTTAAAGATCACCCTCTCTCACAAATACTCACAGATCAACGCGTCTGCTCTGTCTCCTTCTGTCACACAAGAGCACACAATTTCTTCCTATGTGCAGCCTGTTTTTCTTGACAGATGTAGACAGCCCTGTAGAACCATTTGCTGATTGGAGCAGTTAAAGGCCCAATCTCCTCTCACGGGCCACTTCTCCCTGACATTTTAGTTGATTGCATTGTGCTATCAGTGCTTCGTTTTTGAGTAGCTCCACGTAAAAATGTCTCTACAGTGCTACTTTTTGTTTTTCACTCTCCTCATATTTCACCCCTCTTCAGTTTTTATATTTTGGAGTGTAGCATCTTTCTCCTCATCTACCCATCTCTGAATCTGTCCGTCCGTCCACAGTACAGCCACATCTGACCACTGTGTGTGTGTGTGTGTGTGTGTGTGTGCGTGCGCACACGCGCAGATAACTGTGGATCTGTGTCTGTGAGCCTTTGTGTGGGCAATTTATAATAATCTATACTAGAAAATGGCAAATGAGGTGTAAAAAATACTCTCCTTGTATGTAGTCAGCCAGTGAAATTTGTTCCCCAGTGAGTTTTCCATCCTTGACCTTTGGTGATAATGCCGTGTGGAGTGTGATCGATCAACAGTTTCTTGATAACCCAGTGGAGTTTTTTCACATGAGATGTTATTCGCGAACATGCTACAAGTTTCTGTTTATCTATATGCATTGTTACTAACAACAGTAATTCAAAGAGAGGACGGAGTCTGACATCTTCAAGTTGAAATTGAAAAAAAAAACAACAACAGATTGATTGCATGTGTTTTTCTATGTTCATCTAGAAGTTTTGAAAGTTTAGGAAACATAAAGTAAAAACTAAAATTTGGGACTTTTGTGTGGTTTTCATATGCTGCATCACATTGCACTAAATTTTAGTTCCTATTTCATTTTATTTTATTTTTTTGTTTTTTTTTAATCCCTCCCACTTTATCACTTATCAGAAGCATTTCCCTGTGTGACCTGTGTGCCCTGATAAACTACCAAATACCTATAACACACCAAAAGTCTGTCCCATACATACACTATTGATTATACCCTGGACACCCATGCACAGAAACATACCCACAACCATCTCTTACCTGGGCTCAAGGGCAGCTGTATAGAAACACCCTTTCAATCCATTTTTATTTTAATGAGGCCTTTGGGAGCCTTTTCACATTAGAGGCCTAATGTAGCATTTTGTGAGAGGAACTAAACCAAATGAATGCTCACAGCAAAGCTATTCAGATGTGCCTCTAAATGCCTCTCTGTTGTACCTTTAGACTGTAGTTTAGTTGTATTTTTGGGTGACTTGTTGTGCATGTCCCCTTAAAAACAAAGTTTGTCACAGTCACAGGAAACACTTGCACATGACAAAATACTTTCTAGCTCAAACTCAAAAGATACACACAGCACAGTACAGAGTGACAGCAAATCCTACACATACACCCACTTTACCTTTAACTGTGCAATACATTTCATTTTAAGAGGTGTGCAGCAAGCTTGGTATAGATGCCAAGAAAAATCAAGCACAGCTTGAAGTGTTTAAAATGTATAATACCAGAGGGATTTCACTTTCTGATGTGTGATTGTGCACGGTCATGTACACACATATACGGACTTATCCTGGGAATAGATTTCTCTACAGACTTCATTGGGTGACCCATGATATTAAAAGATATGTTTTTTTTTTTAATTCAGGTAATCTGAATGTATGAATTGATTTCATCTTTCGAAGCTTTGAGTTTTAAAGGATTCTGTCCAATTTCAAATGATAAGACGGCACAAATAAAAAGTAAAGCATGTATTCTTTCACATTTATTACTTTAACCTTTTTGCTGCAAAAATAACTGTAGAAGATGTTTACTCTTCATTAGCCATTTTTCTTCTGACTTTATGCTGGTGAGTCGGTTCTTGTTTATTTCTGAACAGGCAATGAGAATTTTTTTCATCACCTTCATGTATAGTCTGAACTGTGTTTGAGTAAGTCTCAAAGTGTTACTGTTATTTTCTCAAGTGTCAAATGTAATGTTGCTATTATAGAAACGACATTTGATACGAGTGAATAAGTAAGTTCTCATTTTTGAATATGTGTAGGATGCGTTCAGTTAGTGCTCCCTAAAAAATACTCACAGTTAAACACATCTGACTCTTTGTGTCTCCTCTAAGCTGTGCAATGAATAACGCATACAATTTCCCGCTGCCCCGAGGAGACTGAATTACATTGAACTCATCCCTCATGCCCGTTTGACCATGTACGTTTTTCTCAAATGTTTCTTCTTTTTTAAATCAGAGTTTGAGAGAGGCCATATTTACAGGAGAACTTCAGCCGAATTTCACTTGAAAAGTTACGGTCGATTTCTTTTGGGTTGCAGAGTTTAGAATGTATTTTTGTGCGATATGCTTGATTAATAACATATTTGTAGTCGCAAGCTATACAGACGGAGATGACTTGATTCAAACAAAGTTGACCCTGACTTTCAGCACCCTGCTTAGAGAGAAAGTAAGAAACATTCATTTTTGAAACCCACAGTATTCAAAACATGACCATCACGTGTTTCAAGCGCCAAACACAAAAAAGAAGGGAGAGTGAATGATGAAAAGGTTGGGCAAAAAGAAACACAAACATAATTATCAAAAAAAAGAAAGAAAAGAAAAGCGCAAAGTTTAGAGTAAGCACATTTTCTGGGAAATTGTTGTAAAACGTCTGTAGTCACGTACTGAGGCTGCTTGGAGCTAAATCGACTTTCATCACCTCTCCCATTTTCCCCCCACATATGTTTTCTTTTCTTTTCTTTTAAGTGATATCTGATTTGAGGGGGGTGATATCAGATCCTTTGAGCTAATCCACTTAACTAGATCTTTTCTGGGCTTATGTGTCTATTTGTGCTAATCAACCAGAGATGAAAAGATTGGGTTTTTTTGCAGATGAAGACCTGTTGGGGTAAAGAACAAAAACGGTATTGGTCAAGGCTGATTTATATGATTTATAATATATAAATGCACAAAATGGAATGGCTAACAGTTGACTGATCATAAAGCCTTGCTTGGGCACATTTGAAGAATCCCAGATTGTGACTTGAGCATATGTGATGGATAAATCTAAAACTAAAGTTAATGAAACATCCTTTTTGATTTACCTTTACATGACACCAGGATAAATGAGGGTGTAGTCAAGAATAGCTATCAAGAGAAAAGAGAACTTTTTGGAAGACATCGTCATCGCCATGGTAGAAGAGATTAAAGCCACGTTGAAATGGTGTGTCAACAAATAAAGCCAACATGCAAATTAGGAGTGTGCCGCTTTTACAGTGAATGAGGTATAAAAACCTCAGTACAGATTTGAACTGGAACTGCAATATTCCTGCATAGACAGAAAGAAAAAAAGCTTTGCTTTGACCTGAAAACTATTGTAACTCTAAAGATAATCAATATCAAGGCAGCACGTAGTTCCTGAACATTGCATCGCTTTTTTAAAAACATTTTTTACCTGCCTATTGCATACTCATCACAGCATCATTTACACTTTGACATTTAGTATTGGTAGCCGTGAAATATTAAAGATCCTCAAGTCTTCCGGGATTTGCAACATCATTTGCAGATCTCTATTATACAGTCATGTGCATGATAAATGGTCCGTGTGACTGAAGTCTCCTGAAACTGTTGACACCCAGTCCACCCTCACATACATATACGCATACTCTTAACAAATTTATTTGACCAGCTGTCATAAAAACAAGACACCACAAATTTTTTGTCAACGTCTACCAGTTTTTGGTTTAAAACAAAAATGATATTGTTATTGAGTAAACAAGCCAAATTCACATTTTCATACCCGCATTTGAGCCGACACCCTAGATTTCTCTGAGAAGTCAGAAATTAATCAAGCGTAACGCTCAGCCATTAAAACAGTTTTTTTCCTGTTCAGGAATGCAATTAAATAAGCATAATTTGGCATCTTAATCAAAAAATAATAATGTTCTTAATATTTTTTTTCAACTACTTTTTGTAGAACAGCAAATCTGAAAATTCGTGCATAGCAACAATAATTACATTTCAGCATTAAAACATATAATTTTGATTAAAGAGTTTTACATACTGGTGAATGAATCATTACAGAAACATAAAAAGTGATTTTGGTAATTGGCAATACTGTTAATTTCGGGGAAGCTTGGGGATAGATAGTAGGCATGAAGACTGAATCTAGTGCGACTTTTGGTATTAACCAAATGCACCACTGAACGACACAGGAAGTCATCTCCCTGTACAGCTCCTCTGTCTAATGTACACACTGCAGTAGTTACACCCGTTTGCACATGCTCTACAGTAAAATAACAAATGACAAGGTTTTACAGGTTAGAGTAAAATGACAGTGATATATATTTCACCTCTGTAATATTCTTGATATTTATAATTGAGGTATTTGTATATATTAGAGCTATTTCATATATTTAGCAAACTTTGTAATATATAGTATTATTTAATTAGTTCAGTCTGTTACTGTTATTGTCTTGAAGCAACTGTAACCCTTTAATAATCGCTAATTTCCTCAGTGATTATTAAAGTATTCTGATTCTGATTCAAAAGAAACACATTACTACACATAGTATATTTCATCAAAGCACACCAGTGTGCATTAAAAAATACCCTCTCTCTGATAGCCATCATTAGTCTGATCTTATAGGTCACTTCTGCTTGCCAGGAAAAACACATTAGAGGATTGTAACTTAATAATAGAACAGACTGTCAGAGGTAAAAGGTTACACTGTAGAAAGGCAGTACAAAGAGGCCCGTGTTTTCCACATAGATACATTGTTGCAATAGTAGTACATCTACATTAGTATTTAAAATGTATTACCACAACAGAACCTTAACATTTGAAGTATATTTCATTACTGTAGTACAAAATTAATTCATCATATTTTATGTGGAATATCCCTCTTTCTGGGCTTCACATGTAGTTTTTGCTTCTTTCTTCTGGTGCCATCGATGGTTTTGGACTCCAAATTTCTGCTGTGAAGCTCTTTTAAAGTATACACAATTTTAAGCATCTACACTTAGAAATAGAGGCACAATGAATCCCTCACTCTGCTATTTACTCTGGTTCATAATACATTTAAAAACACATAAATACGTGTTCTTTTTCATGGTTTTTCTTTTACACACTAACTCACACACTTACAGACACATGTAGTAGCCTGATTTCTGTCACCAATCAAGCTCCATTTTCCAACCAAATTAATTCTTTCTAATTTGGAGCTTCCAGCGGTCAACCCCCCGTGGCGCTGATACTGAGCTGTGCCCGTGTGTGTTCATGCACACATATGCTTTAATGTCTACGTAAGAAGGCGAGCACATTCTACAATAGATCTTAATTGAGAAGACGGACTGCAATCAGTACGTTCTTGTAGGAAATCATTAAATCATTTCTTCCTCCCCTCTCCTTTTCTTTTTCGCCTTCTTATGGTGATTAGCATGGTGATGATAGCATCCTGATTATGTCCATCAGAAAAATCTGACATCTGTGTTCTCTCCAGTTCTATTACTGAGGAAATTAAAAGTGAGAAGAAAAGAAAAAAAAAACCTTACAAAGTCCCCTAATGACTGTAGTGCTTTAAACTGCAGTGTTCTTATTAAAAGTATAAGAGCTGGGGTACATGTTATACTTGAGTGTTGCTCCTGGTGAATTCAGTTTTTCAAATTCCTGTAAAAGCATTTAGATTGTTTGTAAATACATGTATGTGCACACAAAAATGATGATGATGGTTTTAATGTAGCCTAGCAAAATTATTTGGTACAAAAAGTACTCTTTTGGGCATTTTTTTCCCCCCAATATAATATTTCTTTCACCATTTCTCATATAAGATTGTGGACTTAGCCTTGTGTATTGGCAGAAATATTCTTTTGATTTGTCGGATAGAGGGTTTTTATTTAAATAAAATCAAATAAAGAATCTTCTGAATCTGTTTTGATCTGAAAATAGGACCTGCATTCTTCAGTAAAAGCTCTTGACTTTCCAGACATAAAGAACCCCTACTGGAGCAACCTTGACTCTTGGGACTTTAAATTTCCGATATGAAAAGGAAAAATAAAAAATAATAAATAAATAAGGGGTGGAAGCGGTGTATTGTAGTAGCTCTGAAAGGAGTGCAGGAGTGAAAAGAGTGCAGGAAGAGACAGGAATGTTAATGGCGCTTTTATTTTATTCAAAGCCAGCGGCTATCATTCACCAGACACTTCAGTGAGCCTTCACATTTACTTTTTTCTCCTTTAGCATGGTTTAGTTTTTAAGGTGTTGATCTGTGTCATGAAATCATTAATTAATGGACATTTTCGTTCTGTGTGAAGTTTGTATGTTCGTGTAGCTTCCTCCCACAGTCCTGTCCTGTTCTAAGTGTATCCCATCTCTCGCCCTAAGACACAACTTAAAAATCCACTATTTTGTTATAGCATATCCACAATCACTAATAGAGTCACACTGACAAATTAAACATCCAAAAATCAGCATGTTATAATAATGTTACCTCCTTAATGTTTTCCCATCTGTGTCATTAGGAGATGGCCAAGATTTTGAATCATCCACGCGTCTATGCCTTCCTCCACGTTCCTGTGCAGTCAGCCTCTGATAGTGTACTGATGGATATGAAGAGAGAATATTGCATTGACGACTTCAAACGAGTGGTAGACTTCCTTAAAGAAAGGTAAGGCAGTTTATGGACTCCCAGTTCACTGATTCTGTCTATGAGTGCAAATGCATATATAAGCATGCGACTACATCTACAAACTTGGGACATATCATGACTTTCACCTTCATAGGGATACGCACACTCTCCTCCTCACTCCATAAATTTTTGTTGTTCATTATATACTTGAACGGGTGCTGTGTGTCGTGAGTCATCATAACAGCTCATAGGTGTTGGAGAACATCTTTTACTTTTAGCTAGCAATGCTGTTTTATACTCTTTCTTCACTTCCTTCCCTATACTTCCTTTAAAGTATTGATAAGATTTAAAATGGATCATTGCTTTTTAGCTGAGAGTTGTTTAACTGTTTTTGGTTATGCAAACTGTTGCCTGCCCATATTTGTGCATCACTGTAGTGCATCTTGCGTCATAGTCTAGATGTGCTATTATCCCTCTTTGACATCACCGCTGGCCAATGGCATCACTGCCAGGCAACAGAGAATGTTATCCCTACTCTATAATTCAGTAGCATTGTGGAGAATGCATAACAACAACCAGTATAAAATAACATTCACACATTGACTTACAATACAAATTTATTGTGCAGGCCCTAGTTGTTTAACATAAGTGGATGGATATCTGCTGAACAGCTAAAACACCATTAAGACATAACACTTGGATCTTTACTCATTGACCTTTGACCTGGTATTCTATTATATGGTCCATTTATGTATATTTTTAATGTATTTTTCTAATATGTAAAATGTCTCATCTGTCTGTCCGGCACTCTTCACTTGCCGTTCCCACACAGCAGTTTTTCACCAAGAAAAACACCTGGTGGGGGTTTAAAAAAAAAAAAAAAAAAAAAGAGGATGTAGTATAAAGTGTTTCTTAAAATGTGGGCAGAAATCCAGGCATGAACCTGTATACACGGACACTCCCTAGTGTGTATGTCAGCCTCCAACTGTGTACTGATGGCGCGCCAATAAAAGATGCAATTATTGTTGCTATGGCTCATAAATGTGAGCCTTTTACAAACCATACCAAGCTTTCCTTTTAGCTGCTGAAAAATGTACATATTCGAATAGCAGCACTGATCTGTTCTTTTCTTCATCTCCTTTTTCGTTACCGTATGCCTCTCTTTCTGTCAGCTCTCATTTGAAACGACATCGCTTTACAAGGTTAAGCATTTCAAACTCAGAATTAACAGAAAAAATAAAAGGAGAACCGACTGCAGCACCAATTGAATGGTTGAGACCAGATTCCTGGCGTACTTTGCACTAAAGCAAAGGTTCCTTTAGCAAATCCACAGTGTGACCTCGTCACACAGATTTCAAGATAAATGTGTACATCTCTGACATGGATTAAATATAACCACATAATGCACAGATGTGACCTCTGACATTGCCAGAAAGATGCAAAATTAATCTTTCACTGTATAAAAGACAATCTGTCATAGAGTCTGAGCATGAGCACTGATGGCAGCGCATGTCAGAGGGGTGAATAAACATAAAACTGATGCTATCATAATACATAATGAAGGGATTCATGGGAAAATCAGTGTGTATTCTAGATATGCCCTAAAACTCTTTCTATTACTGTGAGATTTACAAAAAAAGAACATCTTTTTAATACACTGGGATGTTATTGCTCTTGCCAGATCATAACCTACATTTTTTTTGCCTCAGTTGCATGGCAAGTGGGAAATATGCAATACATATATTCAAAGGAATATACAACACAGGATTTCAGTTTCAGGTTGATATTGTGAGAGTTTCAAAGTTGAGAAGGGAGAAAAAGCAAGCACAAGTAAAGCCTAATCTCAGGATTTACATGTGTTCACTCCATTGATATTCGATCAGATTTTAGTTTGCAATATTTTGAGGTCTTTGGCTCACTAAAGTTTTCTGAATTTAAGGAAAAAAGAATATTCAGCACAAACAAAAAGCTAGCTGATTACATCAACACTGAACTATGTTTTTTGAGTTTCAAGATGGTATTTAGCTTCATATTTGTTTTCACTTGTATTTTTTTGCAAAGTTGAAGACCTTGATTTTTTTATAATTTGATATAATTTGATCATTTTCATTTACTGCAGCAGTAACTGCTTCATGTATAGGCCAAAGTCTGCCAAGATTAGAAAACAATATAAATCTTGATGATTCATTTTACGCAGATCACTTTACAGCCATCTACAGTTAGGTCTGTACGTATTTGTACAATGCTGCATTGCATATAAACTCACACAATAACCATGTAAAGAAGTAGAATTAGACTTTCAGTTTTAATTCAGGAGGTTCAACAAAAGTATTGCTTAAACTCTTTCTGCAATTTCATTTCATACAAAGTCACCTGTCTTCAGAGGCTTAAAAGTGGACAGTTGACTGACAAGCAGTTACATGCCCGAGTAAAACCTGTTCACTCATTGTTCTATGACAATGGCAGATAAAAGATCTGAAGTTTATTCCAAGTATTGAACTAGTTCACTGGTACTCTGAATTCCCCAGATGTGGTGATGCAGATGGTGGAAAGACTGGAGATTGTTGGACTGGATAACCAAAAAAATGGAGAAACTTTAGTAGGCAGCTTTAGAAGGCATCAAGAGATGCCTTCATAAATGTAAATACATAGGGTTTAAATCAGATTCAAATCTGTGATTACACTGAAAACCAGGAAGGCCAGAGTAGACTTTGCCAGAAAACATCTAAACGAGCCGGCACCGTTCTGAAAATTGCACAAGTTTAACTTTTACCTGAATGATGGGAAGAGAAGAATATGAAGAAGGAAAGAAAACACTTCATGATCTGAAGGGTACCGCATTATCAGTCATGGTGGAGGCGATGTTGTGGCATGGTCACATATGGCTGCAAGGGGAACCGGGTCACTAGTGTTTATTTGATGATGTGACAGCTGATAGAAGTAGCAGGATGAACTACTCAGTGGGTTCTAGACTTCAGGGGGTCACTGATTGCACATTTATTGTCATCCAAGTATTAAAAACAATCATTATCTTTAAAATTATATTAGTTTGCTGGATTTCTTTTGAGCCTCTGAAAACTTGGGCTGTAATTGCTAAACAGTGCCAAAACCGGAAACCTCTGTCATATCTTGGTTTGATTTAAAATCCACTGTGCTGGTGTAAAGAAGTCAAATTCCCCAAAAATGTGACTTGTCAAAAAAAAAAAAAAAAATCTTGTGGAATTAAACTGTACACATAAACACTCCATGCATTTACGGGTTTCACAGAACCACTCCCCTGCTTTTTTTTTTTCTTGCTCACATGTCCATATGTTATTGTGTCTGTGTGTACATGTGATACTTTGTGAGTCACTGTATCTCTTTGGATCACTCTGAGGCACTTGCAGGTCTCACTTTATCTCTGACCACATCTCCCATTTACACTCTCTTCTCATCCAGTCTTTCCCACATTCCCTTTGTTTTACCTCTGGCCCTCTGTGGATACCCTGCTGACATAAAACACAAGCCCCATTAGTTTGAAATTCACCTGTTCTCTGTCCTTTTAAGGCTTTTCTTTTACATACTTTATTTATATCCAATATGTAACTCCATTTCCAAAAAATAGTTGAGTGAAAAATGTAAATGAAAACAGAATGCAGTGATTGCCAAATGTCATAAACCTATTTGTTACTCATAGAACATGCAAAACATGTCATCAAATGTTTAAACTGAGACATTTTTAAGTGCTTAACCTTCTCCTTTTTTACTGAAAATGTTAGCTTATTGTATTTTATGGAGGCAAAAGATTTCAAAGGTTGGGACTGGCACATCAAAAGACTGGGACAAGTAAGCGGTACTAAAAAAAACCCAAAACAGCCAGAGGAATGTTTTGCAACTAATTAGATTTGTTGGCAGCAGGTCAGTAACATGATTGGGTATAAAAAGAGCATCTTAGAGAGGCAGAGGTTTTCAGAAGTAAACATGGGCAGAGGTTCACTAATCTGGAAAACAAAATGCTTCTACAAGCAATTTCAGAATAATGTTCCTCAATTTAAAATTGTGAAGACTTTGAATGTCTCTTGAGCTACAGTTAACAATATCATCAAACATTTGGAGAATCAGGAGAAATCTCTCTGTGCAAGGTACAGTACAAGTTCAAAATCATTACTAGATGCTGTTGATCTTCGAGCCCTCAGCCAGCAATGAATTAAAAACAGGCATGATCCCATCATGGAAATCTCTGGATGCGTTCACAAACCCAGTTCACTGTACCAGTCAAAAGAAGAGGGACCAGCCAGCTTGTTATCAGCCTTAGAGGGTGCATTAATGCCTATGGAATTTCAGCTGGCACATCTGGAATGGCACCATCAATGCTGAAAGGCTACAGGTTATACAGGTTTTAGAGCAAGAAGAGTCCAGGTGCTGAACTTACCTACCTGCAATCAAGAGCTTTCATCAGCTGGAAACATTCGGCCACCATGAAACAAAAACACGACAAAGACCCAGAAGTGTTTAGCAGCTTAAATTGTATATCAGACAAGAATAGGACAAAATTAGTCTTCTAAAAGATATAGAAGATATAGCAAATATTTTACGTTTTCTAATTTAAGTCTTAAATTTCTTTTGCGTCACGGTTTTTGCTTTCTCCCTGGCTCATTTTGTGGATATACCACTGTTTTCGCCTTGTCTCTAGCTTTTTCTTCTTCTTTTTTTTTTTTTTAGTTTTTTTTTGTCTTTTTTTAGAATTCTTTA
>VUQG01012781.1:2163-23946 GCA_015106755.1 Etia nguti
GTGGTTGGGACTCTGATGTAAGGAGTGCGCCTCCTGTAGAGTGAGGCAGCAAGGCCCACTATGTCAAGGCACACGCCTCCACCAATGGCAATGATGGGCTCAGTTCGTCGGTCAAGGGAGAAGTTGTTGACCTCATCTAAGATCTTCAGGGCTGTCTCCATAGATTTGTTCTCCTCAGTGGTGGGTAGAGCCAAGATCTTGTAAGAGACATTGTTGGCCTCTAAGTATTCAGTTAGCTTGGAACCATAGATTTGAAAGACTGCCTGGTCAACCACCACAAAGCGTCTGATTGGCTTGTTTGATTTTTTAATGTCCTCTAGCTGCTGTGGGTCATTGATGTGGCCCAGAAGGAGGGTGTCGTTGCCTGGGTCCAGCAAGCCCTGAGTTTCAGTTACCTTGTAAGTAAAGACAATGGGACTGATAACTGTCCAGGTCGTACCCTTCTCTGTGACACTCTCACAGCTGCCAGACAAGACACAAAAAAGTATTTATCATAATCACAGGACACTAAGATGACCTTTGATCTATATTTGGGCTGAGATTAAAAAGACTGAGTTAATAATAGTTAACAGTAACAAAGTATTTCTGAACAGTTGTTCATTGATGCCATCCACCTGTCCATCATCTTGGTCTAACCTCACAATTATGCAAGATTTAAAACAATAAAGAGCTTCTTTATTAGACAGAGGTGTCATCTGAGTCTCATTTAACAGCATTTTTTCTTTCTCATCTCCAAGCAGGAATCTTATTATGTCAGGATACAAACAGTTTAAAGCACTAAAACGCTCACCTTCAAAATGCTTGATGTTGTACTTCTCAATAAAAAACTTTCTATTATGTAATCATATGTAATGCATTATTACAGAAAAAGACTGTAGTGTTACATTTCAAACTGATGTGTGACTTAAACCAAAGAGAATTTTTTTTTTGAATTCCAGCCAAAAAGCAACTAACCTCAGGCTAAATTCCACTTCCTGAAAAATACCTGCGGCACTTTCTGCCATTAGAAAAGACGAAATAATGCAGAAATGATCATTTAACTCGGCAAATATTTGCGAATATCAGATTACTACTATCAAGTTAACTAAGTATAAATCTTCAGTGCATAATTTACTGAGAAGAGCAGTAGAGTGAAGAAAACTTCAGGATAGGGAAATGAAGGAAATATGCAAACAAAAAGAGATCGGTCATACAATAAGATTAAAGGTTTATAACAGTTTTTCCCCTGTGATTTCTGTAAATTAGAGTACTGTGTGTGTACTCACATTTTTGCAGCCGAGACACTGTTCACTCTGTCCTTATTGATCTTTTTTCCCAGTTGGCACTTCCATGTACTTTTGACCCGTACTAAACTAAACTCAGTTTTCTTTTCTTTGGTTTCTTTTTCCTCTGCTTGAACTTTCCCCATTCTTGCAGTTTGTAAGTTACAGTTGTGAACAAAGCAAGTGACAAGTTCATCCTGCCTTAGGAGCCTTTAAATATAGCATAGTGTTTAGAGGATGCCCTTAGGACAAGGGAGGAGCTTTTTGAGATGCTTCACATGTCAATGCACGCATTTTGCGTAACTCTGAGGTAACACCTGCTTTGCTTACAGAAGAAAAGGATTTTATTTTATTTTTTTTGAATAAAGTATAGCATTACTTAACTGTATGGTGTGCTTTCAAAAGACCATCAAAAGGCTGTGGGTGGTGCTGTGGTGTAGTGGAAAAGATATTTTCAGGTAATCACAAATACATACAGTAGTTGAACAGTTTTTGAATGTGCATACATTTGCATATGCTCTTGTTGGTAAAGGTGTTTTTTTTGGGGGGGGTGTTTTTCTTAAGGAAACCACACTTTGAAAAACAGTCATACTATAACAAGGAAAAACAGGTTTGGCTGAGATCAGAGATCCCACAACTTCAAGGCTAAGTATTAGGGTGTGAAACAACATGGCATTGGAACTGAATATGATAGGCTGACAACACCAATTGAGTCTTAACTTTTTATTCTTAATCTAATCAACGACATTGAGAAACACGACCTTATTTATTCTGTAAACACTACTTAAAGGATACATGAAAGTACAGATGAAATGAGAAGAGACAAAACCGCTTTCCTCTAATCCAGCACAATGAGATTGGAAAGAAGAACAAGCTCACCAAATGTCTAACAGATTTACTTTTTCCCACTCTGTTCTCATCTTCTTCCTGTCAAGAATATTCCATGTATCTGATGGCTAAAACGACATTTATCAAATAAAGAAAATGAAGAAAGAAGTCCTGGACTTGTATTTGTATCTCTAAAAGAGGCACTGCTATGCAACTTAACACGGAGCAAGAATAGTGTAAGCATTTGCTCACAGCCATGGTAGATCTCATGACAATACACCAGGACAAAATGAAAACAGCAAGTGCTACATGCACTTCAAGGAAATCCTTTATAAACACAACTGTTCAACAGCAAATAAGGGAGCTAATATTCAGCATGTGAACTTGACTTTCTAACCCCAACATGTTGCTGCATGATAAAATTTGTGTATTGGATTCCAGAATAAAAAACACTGGCACTGCCTAGTGCGACGTTATTTGAGCTATATTTGAAAATTCTATTTTATAGGACTTTTGTTACTTTTTATAGTTCATCATAATGCTATGTTATGGTTGAACACCGTTACTATCTATGTGAACCTTTCAAGCAGCAGAACAGGAAACACACAACTGAGTGAGTGGACCAAAAAAGACTGCATTTGATGTACAGTACCTTGTGTGTGTATATATATATATATATATATATATATGCATTTGTTTTATGGCATTTCAGGCACACTAGTCAATCCTGCAACTAAAATTACTTCCCGACCCCTATTAAACTGAGAGGCTTGCCTAACTGTAGTCATGTAATCCCATTGTTTTCCTTAATAATAAATGGCTTGACCACTTAACCCATATTCTGATGTTCTTTTTGACCAGTGAGATCATTTTCATTTGACTGGATCAAGTAAAGCAAGGCTAAGACTATGTTCAAGCTTCCAAATGAATCCATCATTGTATATGTCAAAGTTAGATTGGTAACACCATACCATTTTCGTTTTTTACCCGTTGTCAGATTGTGATAACATGATTTCACATGTGTCTTGATGCATGCTCAATTATCCCAAAAAGGAAATCCCAAAAAGTTGATTGCGTTGAGTGAGAGAAACATTTGGTCAATCATCCAAGTGACTTCTCAGTTTTCAATGAGACTGACAAAGAAAATGCTACGTCCATGAACAGAATCAACTTTTTGGAATGATCTCTCATGTGTTTTTGGCAGGACAAAAACTAAAGATGCTAATCCACCTGAGTCAAACAAAGAGGGTCCTGGAGATGGGGATGTTCACTGGCTATGGATCTCTGTCCATGGCTCTCCACATGGCAAAAAGATTGCTGTCAAGAGTGAAAATGCCATGGTGGTGCCAAATGTCATAATGTGCTGTGTGGCAGGCAGGAGGGAGGGAGGACCCAAATGCAGGACTCACCAACGAAAGGTTAAAGCGCAGTTTTATTACTGGGAACACTCTTCAAAGAAATAAACATTACAAAACAAACCAAAAATCACAAATATGAAACTAAATGCTAAACTGAACACTGGAACCAAAAACTAGGAGACTCAAGGGAACAAAACCAGGAACTAGGAGCTACAATATTTACCAGGACACGAAAGGAGAAACACAGCACAGAAAGGGTACGACGCGACAACAAGCAGGGGAAGACAGAGGACTAAAATACAAATATAGAAATCAGGGAATGGGAGACTGGAGGAAAGCTGAACAAAGCCCTTCATCACTGGGTGTGGGCAGTGCCATAAATGAAACCAATTGGCTTGGATCCACTGCGATAATGAATTGGTCCTGCTATTGTTTGGTGTTGTAGTGCTCTTATTCAATAAGCAATCATAATCAGCAAATGTAAAGAAATAAATAAGAACCAAGAACTAAAAGGAAATACCTCGCAAGAAGACATGCAGCAGTCATAGATTTCCATCATATAAAAAAATATAACAAAACACAAATTTGTTTCGTGAAGGTATTTTTACCTTAAGCTTCTACAGTTTCAGTCTTAGCTTGATTTTTCAATTCAGTTCACTTTTACTTATATCATGGGTGTCAAACTCATTTTACATCGATGGCCACAAACAGTCCACTTTGATCTTAAGTTTGCCTGACAAGTGAAACTATGCTTTCTGTCAGCGTACAGACATTTACACGTTTAATCCTTGACATATCTTAATATAACATGAAGAATTGCAATTACAGCAGCACGTCTCCATTTTTCTACATGATAAATGTGTAAAATTACAGAAAAAGGTCTGGTAGGTCACTGCCCAGATCAGATGTCGGTAACTTACAACATCAAAAGAGCCATTTTAGCTCCTCTTACCACACAACAGGAGATAAAGAGCAGGACACACCGCAGGTGATGGGGAAGGGTGACAGATGTAATTGGAAGAGGACAAATAAACGCATGTAGTAAATGTATTAATAGGGTTACGGTTAACCCTAATTCTAACCCATGGCTCGCAAGCTGCATGCGACTAAAGAAATGTGGCGAAATGTTACCTATTACTTAACTACTTTAGTGCAGTATGAATGGCTGTCCAGCAGGCCGGATTGGAGTCTTTGCCAAGCCGATTCTGGCCCCTCGCCCTTATGTTGGAAACCATCATTTATATAGCGCAAGACTACAACAACAGTTGCCTCAAGGTACTTAATATTCTAAGGTATAGACCCTAGAATAATAGACGGATAGCAAATGACGGACAAAGCAGCATTAAGTGAAATGTTGGGCAGAACAGCTTCGGAGCTTAGGTGTTCAGCTGGATTCTGGAATCTGGTTCGTGTAAAGGTCATTGGAGAGGCTTTCATTGTTTTCCTCTCACTTGTCACTCGCTTTTATCTGAACAATCTTAAAATTCCTTCAGTTTTTCCTTTACAAACCAGTTTTAAAGCATGTACTGAGACCTGCAGGTCAAATTCGAGCTTTTACGAAATGCCCGAGGCATCCTCACGTTTAACTTTCCTTGAAATACTTCTGTTGCTGAACTCGTCTTTACATGTTGAAGACTTTATCACTATCTACCAACACATCTTTCCTGAGTCTTACTGTAGCTATACAGATGTTGTAAGCTAAATTCAACCTTAACTTGTTACATCTTTATTCTCCAGTACAGTAATAGATAGTCTTTTGCTCCAATAAATACATCTCCAGAATCCTGGTTTACATGTCTAGGAAGATTAATGGCAGAGTGAAATGCTGATGGGTTATTTTTTCTTTAAAATGTCATATTTTGCAACTGTCTAACCAAGCCATTTTCAAAACAGGTTTCATGGACTCTGGGTTCACTGAGTTTGACAGCCACAGGGCAACTAGCAAGGATTACAGCAGAAGTTTAGCTATGAGATCTGTTTCTAGTCTGTTGACAGGACTGACAGGGCTCTCTGTTGTAATAACTGACTTTATGCCCATAGAATTACATTTGTTTAAGAAACAGACTATTAAGTCCATACTATTTATTGCAATAAATAGATATAGTTCATTTTTATTTTGCAGAATTAAAATGGTTTCACTTGACATCATAATTTTGTTTCTTTGACACTGGTTACAACGCTCTAAGGTGGACCCATTTGCTTACAGCGTTGGGTCTATTACAGAGCTGAACAAGAAGAGCATCCAGGAAAGACAGTTAGCCAAATAAAGCAAAAAGGGCGATGAGGGAACAGACACAGACTAAATACACACCAGGGTGAGAAATAATAGAGCAAGGAAAATGCACTCGTGAGAGTAAGAAAATAACTAACCTTCAAAATGCAACAGGAAGTAACTGTGAAATGAGTGGATCCCCACAGATAACAGGAAGATGAAGTAAGAGGAAACAAATGGAAAGGTAGGACATGGGCAAAACAAAATATGATTAAAATTCTTTTTTCAGGTTTTTGTAATTAAAAAATACAAAAATCCTTCTGTGGTTTACCATTGGCTTGGCTGCATATTTATGGCTTTCAAGGTTTCACTTGTACTGATAGAGAAATAAAAGGTTTAAATACAAACAACAAAGAGCCTCAATCAATACTTCTTTAAAAAGATCATTCTATTGCTCAAGGAGATTAATGGGTGTGCAAAATGCAACTTTTTTTTACATCTGCATTCAGTTACAATGCGTACATTTAAACATTTAGGTTACAGTTGTATTGCCTAGTAAAGGATATGTATAAATTGCCTTAGTTTGTCACCAGATCAAAAAATAAATAAATCAGTTTCACTGATTGAATGGGTATTCTTGATGATAAAAAAAAGCCTGATCAATTTTCGAAAACCTTTTCGTATACTTGTAATTTCAGCAGTGTACAAGAGTATTAGCAACAGATTATAACCAAGTATAAATACATCTAAATAGCATCCTGATGAGAAGAATTTTGGGAACAAGTGGACTGACAAGACACAAGTTTAACCTTTTTGGAGGTTTCTGTCCTGTTACATCTGGCATAAAACTAACAGCATTTCATAGAAAGAGCTAAAAGTCAAATGTGGTAGTAGTGTGATGGTCTGGGGCTGATTTGCAGCTTCAGGACTTGAACAACTTGCTGTAATTGATGGAACCATGAATTCTGCTCTCTAGCAGAAAGTCCTGAAGGAGATTCAGTTCGTGCAATGAAGCTCAAGTGCACTTGGCTTATGCAACAAGACAATGATTGGAAACACTCCAGCAAGTTAAAAAAAAAAAAAAAAAGACAAATGTAAGTTTTTGGAGTGGCCTAGTCAAGTCTAAATTCAAATTGAGATGCTTTGGTGTGACCTTAGACACGCCATTCTTGTTTAAAACAGTCACACCAATGTGAAAGACTCTGTGCCAGGTATCACTAATGGTTGATTACAGCCCTTGATGCAAAAGGTAGTACAACAAATTTTTAGGTTTAGGGTGCTCTTTTATATAGAGTCAGGTAGGTTTGGATAGTTTTTTCCCCCTTAATAAATAAAACTTTCGTATTTAAGCATGTTATTTATTTTTTTGTCTATTATTAAAAGTTGTTTGATGATCTGAAACGTGTGGCAAATATGCAAAAGAAAAATCTTTATATGCATTATCTCTGACTAGGGTTTTATATGTTTTTTCAAGCCAGCTAATGGCAGAAAGGCAGATTGTGTGTGTTCACAGTGAGCCCCCCAGATTGTAAAGATTGTTTCACTTGTATTCAAACTGTTCCACAACAAAAAGCAGTGTACAGATCCTTAAAGATAAACTTTATGAATAGTTTCTTTCCTTTTAAACATTCTGCATTATTTGCACTGCTGCTGTAACAGAGTGGAACATTACAAAACCTAGAAGAGGAACATGTGTCTGCCTTATATCATCACTTGTGTCAAGTGGTCGAAACGTGTAAAAGACTTTGTGTAAAGGCTGATCTTGACAACTCATCTTTCTTTTTTCTAAAGGCTTAAATATTTCTCACGTCTGAGCTAACAGAGCAAATCTAGAGTGAAAAAACTAATGAGGCTCTTTAATTGCATTTCAAAGGTGCCACGCCTGCCCCAGGTGATGATCTGACAAACTGAAGACAGTTCCCAGAAACGCAGCACAGCACCTGATTTACCTCAGGCTAAAGACCACAGGAAAAAAATAATGGATGGGTTTCAAAACCAATTTCTGCATTAGTGTAAGCTAACATAGGTACTCTTAAGTGTAGAGTTACTACTGGGTAGTGGGGAGCACAGAATTGATACTTTAAAACTTAACACTGTTTTTGTAAAATCTAATGTCTTTGATAATGTAGTATGCAACTTTGTTTTGTTGCCAGACTGTGTTACTCTGGAAAGAAGACGTAGGATATTCATCCTAAAGCACTAAGTAAAACATGCTCTTTTTGTTCAGACCAATATGCTACTAGTACATTAGTTGGTGTGGTATTAGTAGACCTCACCAACTAACACCAATTTGATTTAGGGGTCAAATGAAAGCAAATGCCATAATCCTGAAGGAGCTTCTTTCTATGTTCTTTTTGCTTGGGTGTGGCACTCCATTCCCACTGCCAGTGCCAATCGACCTGCACACTTCCAGGGTGTAAATACAGTGGCAATACAGTGGCAAGCTTTTTGATGTTTCTCTCTTGCCAGCCCACCTCATCAACAAGTCAGGCTCATTCCCTGTTACCCCCTGCTAATCCCTCTCCTCTGCCTTTCCTCTGTCAAAACATCCATTCCAAGACTCTATTATAACTTGCAGTAAAATCTGTCTTCCATAGTGTAACCTCATTCTTTTTGTTTTGTGTGTGGGTGTGTCCATTGAAATTGGAACGTTGTAATCCTGCGATATCTTATCTTTTGAGGCTCTTAACAGTCGTTTTTCCTTTTCTTTCCTCTGCCTTTCATGGACTAGCCATGAATACAAGCTACTCCAAAACAAAGAGAGCAAATACACTATATGGACTAAAGTATTGGGCCACAGACCTTAATTTTTTCTGTTCCATTGCCACAGATGTATAAAATCATGGAGTCTGCCTTCACAAACATCTGTGAAAGAATGAGTCATTGTAAACAGCTCACTGAATTCCGGCGTGGTATTGTAAGAGGACATGCCACTTTTACGACAAGTTAGTTCTTGAATTTCTCCCTCCTAGATGTTCCATAATCAACTGCTAAGTGTAAGTGTTTAGTAACCACAGGAACTCAGCCACAAAGCGAAAGACCACCTAAAGTTACAGAGCGGGGTGCTGAGGCATATAGTATATAAAATCAACCAGCACACTTGGAGATTTGGAGCATGGTTGACCCAGAAACTGCAGAAGTCCAAATCTACTCTGGTATTGACTTCAGCGTACAAATTGTGTGCCAGTAGCTTTATAGCATGGGTGTCTATGGCTGAGCAGCTCTTGTAGATGGGTTACCAACATTACACTTCACAGTTTTTCAACCCCTCTGCCCAGAACGCTTCAGAAATGCATTCCTACCATTCTCTATTAAAACTGTACAACAGCTCTCCTTTCTGTGACAGATGAACACACCTAAGATTCCACAGACATTTCTCTATCAAATCTTCTTGCTGCTGTTTCTTACATTTGTAGTGTACATATTTATTAATGTCATTTGCATTTACTATTTATACTTACTTCAATAAAATTAGAATAAATGATCATTTATTATTACTTATTATTACTACTTGTGGGTATCCATGGCAATGCTTTGAAATAGTTTAGGTTTAGTTTTTGCATTAAGAACTATTTCTGTAAGCCTTACTGGCTCTGATTCTTCCTCCCCTCCCCTGCCATGTGGAGTTCTGCAGGGCTAAGTTTTAGGGACATTGCTTATTTCACTATATCTGCATTATCTGCACATTAGACAATCACCAACACTTTTAAAACAAACCTTGCATTCGACCCAGCATGAAACATTGATCTTATTTGTTTTTATGACATTGTGACTGCCTGTTTATTTTTATTGTGTTATAGCTGCATTTATTGGTGTTGTTTTTGTATTAACTTTTTTTTTCTTTTTTTAAATTGTTTTCGATGTATTTATTCACTTTTCTGTATCTGGTGTAGCTCTTTTTAAAGTGCTTTTAAAAAAAAACATAGTATAGTATGGCATTAGCTTATTTTACAACTGTTGAATATAAAATTTCACATAATAAGGCATTCAGTATGGTACTGTGCTACTTTTTACAATGCTTTTTTTTTTTATTGTAGATTATACAGTTTTTTTTTCTTTATGCTGCAGCTATAAGACAGTAATTTCCCTTGCGGGATCAAGTATCTATCTATTTATCTATCACACACACGTGTAGCTAAAGGTAATGGTAGGGGTTTTGCTCTCTTCTTGGATCGCAGTCAGCCATAAATAGCCAAAATCATTTCAGGAACTTCAGACATTTCAGGCCCTCCCACAAACTGGCTCACTGACGGCCCCCTCTTCCACCCACCCACCCACTCATTCACTCACTACCAAGCTTCTTCTGAGAGAGAGTGGCACCCTGAGCTGGGAAAGCTGTTTGATAACCAGTCTGAGGTCGCACGTTTCTCTGGCTCGAGCGTTCAGAAAGTGGTCGGAGGCAGGCAGGAGCCGCTGTCACGTGCCAGAAGCAGTTGAATAATGAAAAGTCGTTGTTGTGTAAGCTAGTCTCTCCGCCTTACCTAACAATTAGCATAGTTTTGGTGATATAACTGAAACTTCAGCTGCCTCTGCAGGTGCAGATTAGCGTCTTCTACTCGGTAAAAGCGTCACGCCCATAAAACGGAAGCATGTCAACCGAAAAAGGTAAGACTATTGCCATTTTTTTTTAACTCCCGTTCTGATAATCGATATCTCAAGTCTCAGCAGGTACTGTAAGTTTTTAGATATATATAAAGGTATGTAAAGATTAACTATTAACACAGACGTGTAAACAACGTATATGTGGCAGATTAGTTCTGTGAACTGTGTATATTTGTATTACTTGTGTATTAAGCTGCGTTATAATGCGTTTGTTAGTGTGCTGGTGTTATATACACGGTTTTAATTCTCAACGTTATGGTAACTTTATCTGATGAAACATAAGGCAGTTGAATAAAAAGTGGAATATTTACCCGAAATATTAATACAGGCAATATTAAAGTATAAAAGTGCCTTAGGTTTAAGTAAACTGCCTTTTTTTATTGGGGGGTCCCTGTTAAAACTTTTTTATGTCCTTTTGAATAATTCAGGTTTTTCTTTAGACACTCAGGCAACACTTTATTAGGATTATTGTTGGACCTGCTTTTTCCCCTCAGAACTTGCCTTCATTCTTATTGGCCAACAACAGCTGGAAACATCACTCACACATTTTGGTTCATATTAACATGATAGATTTGCATCCGTGATGTATCACCCGTTACATCCCACTCAGAGATGCTCTTCTGCATGCCTTAGTTGTACAAAAAAAAGTGATTGTTTGAGTTAGTGTCAGCTCTGACCAGTCTGGTCATTCTCATCTGACCTCTGATATTAACAAGAGATTTTCTCTCAGAAATGATGAAGATGTTTTCTCTTTTTCTGAGCCTTGTCTGTGAACCCCAGAGGTGGCTGTGTGAGAAAATCCCAGTAGATTTGCATTTTTTTAGATACTCAGACCAGCCTGTCTGGAATCAGCAACCATGCCATGTTCAGAGCCCCTTTAATCACCTTTCTTCCCCATTCAAATGTTCTTCATCATCTTGACCATGTCTACATGCCCTAATGCACTGAGGTGCTACCATATGATTGGCTCATTAGATATCTGCATTAATAAGGAGTTGAACAGGTGTTCTTACCAAAGTGGCTGTTGAGTGCAAATATCAGCTGACTCATTATGAGCAAGAAACAGTTACTTAGCACTAAAAAAGTATTCAATTTATTCACTTTACTATGCAGTAAGTATACCCAATATAATGCATTCTGCTTAGTGTGTTCCTTTTTTTATTATGCGTTTTTATATTTAATTGTTTTCCTTTTCTGTGTGTAGTTTTTACATTATTGACCTTATTTGCTTCATAATACATATTTTTTTCTTATTGTCATATTACATTTTTCCAGTGAACTGTTCTGCTTTATTAAGACTATTTGTTATATACTGTATTTACTATTTCTGGCTGCTGTGACAGGAATTTGCAGATTTTTGGAGATCAATAAAGTATTTCTGATCTATCTGATTTTTCTTTAGTTATATTATTATTTTTCTAACACAAAATGCTGAAAGTGACAAAAACGACCTATGTTTCTGTAAGGATAATGCATGAATAGTGCATATTAGTCATTACCTCAATTTTCTGATATTCTTAGAACCAGCTGAATAATTTACTTGATATTAAACATTGACTCATAGTTTTTGAGATGCATCATTTTACCTGGTGCAGGAAATGACAATAAAACTAGAATGGATAAATCATTAAGTAACATTACATATGACATCCCCCCAGTTCCTGACACCCCAGTGGAAGTCATTGTGGACCTTTTAACTAAAGCCCAGGACATTGCTGCATCCTGTGGGAATGTTCCAGAAGAGTTGACAAGCCACTTGCAGAAGGCTCTGGACATCGCCAGTGGCCTGGATGGCTACCTGGAGAAAATGACCACACAGGAAAGTGAACCACTTGCAGAACTTTATAAGTAAGTCCTCGTTTCACACTCATAATCATACAGCGCTCGAAGCATTTGCTGTGTGAAGTAAGTATTAACATATTCAGTTACACTCCATTGTAGAAAGACTTTTTCTCATGACTGGGATCAAGTGCACAAGGAGGGCAAGACTATGTTCAAGCTTCCCAAGGAATGTATCACTGGACATGTTGAAGGTGGGACTCTCATACATTTTCTTTTTTTACTGGTTTAGTCATATTGTGATAACATGACCTCTAATCTGTTTTTTGCAGGTCAAACATTGAAGATGCTGATCCACATGAGTCAAGCAAAGAGGGTCCTAGAGATCGGGATGTTCACTGGCTATGGAGCTCTGTCAATGGCTGAAGCGCTACCAGAGGACGGCTGTTTAGTGGCCTGCGAGTTGGAGCCATACCTCAAAGAGTTCGCTCAGCCCATTTTTGATAAGTCTCCACATGGTAAAAAGATTCATGTCAAGACTGGAAATGCCATGGAGACGCTAAAGGTGAGTGAAAATCGGTCAACTTTGGGTTCTTTTGAAGGTGCAATGAACTGTTTTGCAAACTAAAAATACCTTTAGGTAACACTTAGCCTTCACTGTGTGTCACATGCACTCCATAATCAGAACAGGCCAAGGCTAACGTTGACCCTTTTTTTGTCAATAAGTGAACAAACTGTGGGTCATGTGGTCAGTTTTGTAATAATGCCGCCTCTGTTCCAGGAATTAGCTGCCGCCAATGAACAGTTTGACATGGTTTTCATCGACGCTGACAAAAACAACTACATCAACTATTACAAATTTATCATGGAGAACAACATGCTCAGATTGCAAGGGGTCATATGTATCGATAACTCGTTGTTCAAAGCCAGGGTTTATCTTAATGACACCACAGATAGCAATGGACTGGCCCTTCGTGAGTTCAACCAGTTTGTGTCTAATGACCCCCGAGTAGAGCAGGTGAGTTTCAGATGTTTTCGTGTTGCAGTCAGTTGTTTGTTGGTTAACCTTTATGCTAATAATGCCTTCTTGTTTGAAAGGTCATTGTCCCTTTAAGAGATGGCCTCACTCTTATCCGTCGGGTACCTCTGGCTGCTGAGTGCTTACGGCGTCAGGTACCGTTAACCTCACTCAGTCACAGCTGATATGCGTGCCTTCACTATTCACAGTATCAGCAATGCTATAACGTTAAATGCTAGATAGAAACACCTTACAACCCAGGAATAAACGGGATCAAAGTTTACTCTCACCTACCAAGTAGTGATTTAAATCTTTTCATGACCCGATCTCCCTCATGATGACACAAATCGATGGAAATGCAAAAATGGTGGCTTCCAAGTTTGATATATTAATCCCTTTTCCACAGGTGTTCACGTTAAATTTGTCAATAGTGGCAAACAGCAGCCTGTACTGAATCCCACGTAAAGAACCAAAATTACCAAAAGCTTCATTTTAGTTTAGTTGAAATGAAGTGTTGGTGTTTGGGGCACTTATGCAGTGTGGTTTATTTTACTTACAGACGATTTAAAACGTCTGTGAGGTTTTTTTCATACGGTGAAATCCTGATTTAAATCCTATTTAAAAATATATCTGTGTCTGTTAGCACTTGTTAGCAGGAGGTCCTCTTGTCTATGCTGATTTGTATCTGCTTACTTGGACTCCTTATTGCACTGTGCCATTATTGATTCTATCTGTGGCTTCCCTGCAAAATTATATTGATTTATGGATTACCACTTTGTGATCCTGACTGCATTTTATTTACAGCATGTAATGACTGATGTGATGATTTTCTCCAGGCATCATCATACTCACTGATCACATCTGCCTGTTTATTCTCATTCATTAGTGTAAAATAACAGATGATGAAGTTTTCCGTGGGGTCAGAGGGCGTTTCATCCTGGATCGAATGCGTCTTGATGGTAAGGTGGCCTATGTGACAGGTGCTGGACAAGGCATAGGCCGAGCATTCGCTCACGCTCTGGGTGAGGCTGGCGCAAAGGTGGCAGTGGTAGACCTGGATGGAGCAAAAGCTGAGAGAGTCGTTGAAGAGCTCTTCCTTAAAGGTAAAGCGTGCTAACAAAAAAACAAGCAAAGACTGACTTGGATGCCCTTGTTTTTTTCACAGCCCTTCTTAGCTTAGCGAATGGATTCCCAAAGTGGTCTGCAGCTTCCTAGTGGGCTATTAAGGTACTGCAGGTTGACCCTGAGAAGTAGTGGTGTGCAGATCGATATTGAAATATCGATTCCTCCGATACCAGTTATTTATGTTCTAGAATTGATTCTCAAATTAAAATATCAATATTTTAGTAATTTGGGGTAAATTTGTAGTTTATCACTAACAGGAACACAGCGGTAAGAAACTATATCTGTCTATATATGTCTAAGTTGGAAGGAACAACTTCCTCTTCCGCCTTTCATAGGCATGTATGAAATACGGCTGTATAAATGTGTTGCAGCCCCTGGCGTACGCACTCACAACAATGGCTGAGTGAACGTATTTTACCTTCACAAACAGCCAAGACGCGGTTTGCGATACATGTGGCAAGACAGTGAGGTGTTGTGGCAACACTACTAACCTCGTCAGACACTTCAGAGTAAATCTTATCACAGAATATGACGAGCTTATGTTGAGGCGAACTGAAGAGGAGGAGAGGAGAGGGACAGGTGCTGCTAGGGCGACGTCTCTCGTGGAGTCCTTTAGCGCTGCAGGCAGGCAACGTGGTCAAATAGCGCACAACTTCAGGTTTTTTATTTCTATATGATAATTCTGCATTTTTAAGCAATAAGAACAAGTAGTCTGATCTCCTGTAATCATTATGAAACTATAATTTGAAATGCAATAAAACATTAAGTTTTTGTACAAAGTATCAGTATCGGATCAGTATCGTCGATACTACCCTGAATCTTACTTGGTATTGGATCGGAAAGGAAATCAGTGGTATCGTACATCACTACTAAGAAGTCATTTACAGTAAATCGATTAAAAAACTAGTATCTTGTCAGTGAATAGGCAGCGCTAGAATGGAGCAGAAATAAAGCTTCTTATTCATAGATTAATATATTATCAGCCTCAAAAAACACATTTTCAGTCTGATCAAAATCATTTAAAAAAACACAAAGAAATGATTCATCCTACATGTAATGAGCAGAGTTGTGAATAAAGTTTTGGGTGGGCTGCAAAAGATTTTCACATATCAAAATGGGCCACAACTATCTTATGTTTGGTTTGGTGGATTTGTAGATTAAAAAGATTTTTATGGTTGTTATGTAGGCTAGGACTGAATGTTCAGTCTGCATACTGTAATGATCATGGCATATATCTGTATGTAACATATCTCCTTCATAACAGATGGGCCAATCAGTGTGAGACTTTACACGAACAGTGATTATTAACATGTTCAGGTTTCTAAAAACACATTTATTACAAATCTAAATTCTTTGGCTTTTTGTATATTTTGTATATATATACATATGTGTATATTTTGTATATGTTAAGTTCATTTCCCCCCTGCAAATGTGATTTTACATTCTCCATTTGTGTTTGTTTCATTCGATGGATGTCACCCACGTTACTTAAAGGTCAACAAAATTTTTATCTGCGATAGAGTTTAGGGATAGAGTCACCACTAAATATGGAATGGAAGTCCAGTTACTAAGCTGGCTTTAATCCACAACTCCTAAGACAGTGTGGCTCAGTTTCATTCTGTAATCAGTAATCAAGTGAAAAAAAAGGTCTACTTGATTGTGTGTTATGGTTGTTGTTCTTAAGTTGTTTATTTCCTTAAACTTACCTTAAAGTTAATAAGAAGAACTACATTACAACCCTGATTTAACATAACTTGCTCCTTTTTTCTGACTGTTCACCCTGCTGTGACTCAATTGTTAAAGAAGTCCAAAGGAATGTCACGCTGAACAGCCTGGAGTCTCCCTGCTTTTGTTCGCTGTCATAGCTGAAATACTACAGATGTCTTAAGATCGCTTGATGCGCAGAGCAATAAGTTCAAAGACACAGATGACAGCCAGGAGTAAAATGAAAACCTGTAAGAGTCACAACATTGTGTTGGCCTCAAAGTGGTGAAGCTGGCCTTGAACTGGAAAATCTGCTATGACAGCAGCACTGTTGAATAGCACGCTTCAAACTCGGGCTTTAATTGTGAGAAAACAAGCATGCCCCTCGTTCATTCATTCAAAATGAGTTTCACATTTTGAATTTTGTCATTAGTTTGTGTTTTGACCAGCAGATGGCAGCATACTAAAGGATAAAATGTTTGGTCAAACGTGATCTCACCTGAACTGGGGATTATAGCCACGTTACTTACTGCATTACTTTTTGTGTAAAAGAATCTAAAATGTCAAATTTTCTCACAGTACACCCCCGTGTTACTTTCAAACAGGTATCAATGCCATTTCGATAACAGCTGACATCAGCAAGTCAGATGATGTCCAGAGGATGATCGGCGCCATCGTTTCCAAATGGGGAGTGATCCACATCGGTTGTAACAATGCTGGCATCAACATGAACTCAGCCAGCGAAGACACCAGTCTAGAGGAGTGGGACCAAACCTTTAATGTGAACCTCAGGGGGACTTTCATGTGCTGTCAGGTGTGTATCACCTCCCATCCGGTGTGCGGGTAGTGTGCAATAGTAGTAAATATTATAAAGTATTTTGTTTTTTCAAGTGATTTGGTCAAAATTAGTTTTGTAAGAGCTTCACTCACCTGTGACCCTTGACTTTGGTGCTTTGATAAACACTGGGTAGGAAGACTTTTTGAAGCGTACACACAGGTTTTATGTTTACCAGATAGGGAAAATGTATGTACCGCCGTAGCTTTCACTCATTTCACTGCACTAAGTATATAGATTAGG
Source organism: Etia nguti (assembly GCA_015106755.1). Taxonomy (NCBI): domain Eukaryota; kingdom Metazoa; phylum Chordata; class Actinopteri; order Cichliformes; family Cichlidae; genus Etia; species Etia nguti. The sequence goes on from VUQG01012781.1 coordinate 19,130, forward strand.
TTTATTTCCATTCCCAAATAAAAATTAATCTACAAACAGAGACAAATTTAAAATGAATCGTGTACTTATTGATCAGTCAGATTCACTAATAGGAAAGTGTTTAAATGAACATGTTTACTGAAGCGAATCTAAAACAGAGTTGCCTCTATAGCAGCTGAAGACTTGACACACATAAACCACATTATCTGTCCTTTTGTGACGGGTCATGTTTTTTGGCTGTTTTCGAAGCTCGAGAAGGGAAAAAAAATCACGATTCTGCAGACACAACGAGTACAGTTAATGTAAACACCCCATAGCTGACACGTTGTTAATTTATGTTAAAATAAAAAATGTATCCATCTGTTTAATATATTTACAAATTATTCCCAGTAAAATATGAGTAAAAAGGAACCAAAAAGATTCTCAGTGACGTATTCGTTCAGCACTCTATTTCTGTCGAAACTAGTTAAGACTGTGACCTAATTAATGGTCCAACCAGCTTGAGCTCCTTTGTAGAAACTAAATTTAGTCCTAAATTATTGAGCTGCTGCGAGACATCTATATGTACAACCTACAACCCCCCCACGCCCACCCTTTTTTTTTTGTGCCGCTTTCAAATCCACACCAAACGCTTTCCCGTCTCCGACGATAAAATGCATGTTTTTGTGTTGATCTGTGCTCAGCTTTGGGCATGGCATATCAGGGCCTTAATAATAAGGTGTTTAACGTGTCTCTCGCCCCTCTGAATCCTTGCCTTAGGCAGCGGGTCGAGTGATGTTGAAGCAAGGGTACGGCAAGATTATCAACACAGCTTCCATGGCCAGTCTAATAGGTGAGTGATGATTCTATTTCCCCACTTTCTCTCTGGAGCCCCTCCATGTCTGCTTTTAATCTCTCCATTTGGCGTGGAGAGTTGGGCAGAGTGAAGGAGGGGGAGTAAGGGAGAGTTAAATACATTTGCGCTGTACAGCTATGTGGGTGAGTGCACATCGCATTAGATTTTCATCTTCAAACAAAGTCTTTTTTTTAGCAGTTTTCTCTGTTTATGAGAAACTTAAGGTGGGCCTTCACTTTTAAAACAGGATTAGGCAACTTTTAGCCCAGTTAAACAGTTCTATAGAGATGCATCCACCCCTGCATGCAGTAGCAGTGTTGTGATTGCGTCTCGCAGAGGCATTTTTGCATCATAATAAACATCCCCTCTCCGCGGAGCTGTCTGGAGGATGTGGAAGGCAACCTGAGGTCCAACTTGGGAGGGGAGGGTTCCTGTGCTGCGGCAAAACCCCAGCCTGTGCCAACGGCCTTGTTTGAACAGCGGAAGACACTTTTAGAGTTTAGTGGGAGCCTAGTAAAAGCCTTGTAATTCGCTGCATCGGTGTAATGTTCCTTCTCCAACAGGTTTCTCCAGAGGAACGGCAACACTTCATCAGCAGTATAGTCAAATCGCCAGTAAAGCGCCGTGCCATATGGACCCCAGTCCCGACTGCAGGGGCAATCTGTAAAACAGGAGCATGCTGGTAAATAGAGGCCGGCATAAAGAAAATGATCAATTACTCGCATTACACTCAGTCCTTCAGGAATTTACTTTATTGGTCTGGACATCTGTTATAATATTGTCATAATGTGTAATCAGATGGGACCTGTTCTAGCCAAGTGGACGACCAAAAAGCAGCCGTAAATGTCCAATTAAAATGCACAATGACAGCTTTTTGTCCATCTGCTGAATGGAATGTGCGCGTGGGCCTGCAAACACCCCCTCGACACACACACACACACGCTCTGAACATCAACAACTATTTTTTTCTGAATGACGGCCAGCAGCTCAAAGACACCCAGACAGGAAATATCTATCTTGATAGTTTGTTTTTTCTTTTCTTTTTTTTTTGTGGTTTTGACCTTACTGAGGGATTTGTGACTCTCGCACTCATACCTGCAGATCTGCCCTGCATAGAAATGGACATAACAACAGCAGCTGGGAAAAGAGTACATCATTTGAACTCCTTATCTGCTCAGAAGAATTCAGAATTTAAAAGGCGTGCCTGATAAAGAGCATGTTTTTTCCCACTTGCAACGGGCAATAAGTAGGGTGAATGTTAAAGAGGGCTTTGGAGAATGCTCTCCTTCTACTTCTTTTTCCCTTCTCTGGGGATTACTGCTCTTTAAGACGGCGAAAAACATCAATGCAGGTTTATTTAAAGGATGAAGGCATTTTCTGAATGGTATTTTGCGCCCGTATCATCAGGTCTTGAGCAAGGATTAGTGCTGTTAGGCATTTTGAGCTGTGTTTCCTGTCCTGATAAGTCGGATTTCACCTTCAATCTGCGTGTAAGCCCTGGGCTCGGCTCCTCCTCGCTTGCTCCTCTGAGGTCCCAGCCTACCCTTATCCAGCCCAGCCCAACCCAACCTTACCTTCCTCTGCAATCTCGCCACTGAACCCTGCTCTTGGCTACCATGCTCCTGTCCCACCCTTTACTTGTTATTTCTTCATCACATCCCAGCTTTTACCTCTGCATTGCAAATTTTATTCCTCTTTGTCTTCTTTTTTTTCCCAACATCCGTACATTGCATGCAGGATGCTCCAGCCCTTTTCTCCTCAGGACCACTCTCTGCCTCTCCGCAGCTGGCTGGTATTTATCATCCCCGGTCTCACACTGAAGCCATTTGGCAGTCAGATCGGCGGGTGATGAGGTTAACTACTAAAGTTGTATGTAACTTGGAGCCTTCCTTGTGATGATTAATCAACCAGGAGAAAATGAGCCCCTGTCCCGGCATCCCATGCAGTGTGCAGCATCTGTGATGGTCAAGGCAAACAAATGGCTCCCTGCCTTTGTTGCTGAGGACAGAGCATAACTGGACATTATAAGCAATTAATTTTACATAGCATCATCCACAGAGTCCCCAGTAGCTAATGGAAGAGCTTTTATGTAGTGTGCACAAGAAACCACAGGAACTGGAATGTGCACCGTAGAAGCTATTGGCCCTCTGTAAGAAGGAAACTATTCAGTTAAGGCAAAGGATAAAACAAATAGATGATTTAATAAGAATGTGAAAAGTGCATACCACTATTAATGATGCTGTAATTGTTACCTTCTTAAATGGCTCGTGCCACTTCCAGAAATGGACAGCAGTGACTTTTTTCAGTAACTCTTTTTCTTTCCGCCCTTCACTGTGTAGTCCCCCATCCTCAGAAGCAGCTTTCTTACAACACATCCAAGGCCGGTGTGGTCAAACTGACTCAGACTCTGGGCACTGAATGGGCTGACAGAGGAGTGCGCGTCAACTGCATCTCGCCGTAAGTACTGCCTATTTTTGGCCTTCCTCGTCTTCCTCCAAAAAACAGCGGCCCACCTTTTGATTATAGCAAGCTGCGAAAGGAGGCAGTGATTAGCGCCGTTTTGCTTTCATATGAGGAGCCCCCGTTTGAGGGGGATGCACTAATTTAAGTCCTCAAACAATGCATCAGTGCTTAATTAGATGACGTCTTGAGGGATGAATCAACCAAACACTTGCTCTAATTGTTCTGTTCAATTAGGGAATCAAATTTGCAACCTCACTCCAAGTGTCGGCGCAACAATAGCGCCCTTGTTTGTATCTATTTGTCTGTGAAGCTGAGCAGTAGGAAGAAAAAGGAGGAGAACACAGGAAGGGGCCTGTATGAATGTGCGTTGGGAGGGGAGGTAGGGGTGGTGGTTGAGGGGGCGGGGGGTGTTAAGTGAAGCATCTCTTAGCCCCAGCCATCCCTGAGCAAATCCGTCCGGTGGCACCGGGCGAGCCGGGCCCAGTCACAGCCCCAGAACAAAGCCCTCACACACGCGCCACGTTCAGCTTTATTTATCGGCAGCTTGTTTGCTAATTTTAATTTGCAAAGAAGCAATTCGCTTCCCCCCCACCCTCGCTAACCGGGTGTCTCAATGGGCCGCTGATTTCTTTGAAGTGACAGTCGGTAAATATGCATAAAAAAGGGACACAATTAGCGCTCACGAGGTTGACTGGAGCCTGATTCCATTGGCAACTTTAGCCGCAGCGGTGATAAGCTGCATTATCTAGAAAATTGGCTGAGGGAAAACAGTACCTCTGATTGCCAGGAAAGGTTCCAGATAACAGGGCAGCTGAAGAGAAATATAATTGAGGTGGAATATGTTAACCAAGGTGTCACACGCTCCTTGGAAGTGCTAATTTAGCCAAATGTTGGAATTCCATATCAAGGCACCAGGATACATCGAACAATGATTCAGGCCTCATGGCTTTTAGTCACTGTCACAGCGATTGTGGGGAAAGTCATAAGTCGTCTCGTATTAGTCGCAGGCGGGCATGTTGACATATTTATTCAAATGTAAGCTCTGTGATATTTGACTGTAGAGGAGTGGAGAGAATGGCATTTGTTGTGACACGGAGCTATTAGATGCCAGTGTGCAACCAGCAAACTAAAAGCAGCGGTTTTCTGATAAACTTCGCCTAAATACTGTCTCGGCATCAAAGTAGCACATTTCAATCGGGAAATATAATAAGTATTTAACCAAAGGCTATGTGCAAATTATACCACACGTCCCCTCGTACCCATGGGCTCTTCCAGAGATGTGCCAGTCATTAAAGTGCCACCCGTCCCAAAGTAAATATCATCAGAGATGCCATGCCATGCCCTTTCTACAAAGGATAATTGGGTTTATTTTTGTCACCAAAGTGGTGGCTCTGAAACAACGCTGTCACTCCTGGCTCTGAACTGTGATGTCTTCTGATTTCATTGTGTGTGTGTGTGTGTGTGTGTGTGTGTGTGTGTGTGTGTGTGTGTGTGTGTGTGTGTGTGTGTGTGTGTGTGTGTGTGTGTTTAAACTACTTCC